>SNQJ01S0002757.1:213380-224684 GCA_010110895.2 Picea sitchensis | reverse complement strand
TATATATATATATATATATATGTGTGTGTGTGTGTGTGTGTGTGTGTGTGTGTGTGTGTGTGTGTGTGTGTATAGGTGAATAGGATGGAGGCTAAATGGAATTACTAGAACCCTTGGTGATTTATTCTTATAACGTTTCTATCCAAAGTAAGTTAGAATGTTGTAGTTACAACATCATGTGCTAGGTAGAACTTAAGTTACGCCATAGAGATTTATAATAGGAATGAGGATCTCCTCCTTTTACCAACAAACATATAACACAAATTTGGGGATTAATGATCCATAGATTTTTTTTTTTATGGCAATTTTAAGGTACATTACATATGGTATCAGAGCAAAGGTTACAACACTTGGACCTTGAACAGGGCCAAATTAATTACTTATCCTGTATTTTTGTCTATGTAAAAAAAAAAACTAACAAATCATTATTGTTACAAACATAAAAATCTTTTTTGTTTTATGTTAATCATGGCAGCCCAGGATGACACATAAATCATAATTGAAGGGAATCGTGAACAAGGATCGCCTGAAGATCCAAGACAAAATAGTGATGGAAGCTCACCGACTAAATTTATGGAAACGATGAGGAATCTCATTGTTGAACTAGAAGTTTTCAAAACAGAAAATGAGAAATTGAACAAAGCACAGCAGGAACAACAAGAAATAATTGAAGTCCTGCTGCATAGTATAGTGACAAAGAAAATCCCAAAGGACAATAACCACGAAGAAGAGGTCAGAAAAAAGGCTTCCAATAATTGTGGGCCCGAAGTCGAAAAGAGGATAGCTCATTTGAAGGTACACCTTCAGCTGAAGATAGAACAAAAACAGACAGAAAAAGGAAACAGGTGAATCACCTTGAGGGTGAACTTAAGAAAATCAAACCATCCACCTTTGATGGGGAATCCAAAACAGGAGAGGAATATGAAGAATGGTTATTAGAAATCAACAAGTATTTCCAGATATACAACTATTCCAACAATATGAATGTCAGAATGACCATTTATAATCTGAAAGGAAAAGCCAGCATTTGGTGGCAAGACCTGACATTGGCCAAGGGCCTAAATGAGAAACAGATGGAATGGTCTGAATTTAAGAAATACTTTAAGAAATAGTACCTATCTGAAAGTTACTATGAAATAAAAACCAAAGAATTTTATGAGCTATGACTTGGTCAAATGGCTATGGAAGATTTGATAAAAAAATTCTTGGAATTACTACGGTTTGTACCTTATATCTAGGAGGATACAGTAAAATTCCAGCGGTTCCTAAGATGTTTACCATAGTCCTACAAGGACATAGTCGAATTTGATAATCCCAAGTCCTCGAGTGAAGTATTCAGGAAAGCACGAAAAAAATTTCCCAAGGCTTGGAAAGACTAGAAGCAAGACCAAATGAACCAGCGAAAGAAGGGATACCAACCAACTCCTTATCATAACGCAACAAAAAGACTTCCTAGGAAATATTTTCATTCCAATAATCCAAACACGCAAGGAGGTGGTAAACCGGTAAATCTGGGAACAAAGAAGTTTGGGGACAACCCAAGTGAACCATTAAAGTGTTGGGAATGTAGAGAACCTCATCTAAGGAGGAATGTCCACGTTTGATTTTAGAAACTAGAACTATTGTTCACAATTTGCAGGAAGCCTCTACGATGGGAGATCTGCGCATAAGCTTGCATCGGATAAATGCAGTCGTGGATGGCCGACAAGCTGACCACCAGTCCTCTGTGGTGGAAATTGAAGGTAAAATCAATAACACTTGAATTTTTGTTTTAATAGACCTGGTAGCTACATTAAATTATATCACTCTCGCTCTAGTAGGGTCAAATAAACTTAAGAAAACAAGACATGCAAAGTCTTGGCTGATACAACTAGCAATAGGAACGAAAAGAAAAGTTGTTGATTTTATTTCTTATTTTGAGTTCAGTTTAGGCAGTCAAAACATAGAGACAAATTTGAACATTCTACCGTTAGGATCTTCTGATGTAATTATCGAGATGGATTGGTTAGAAAACCACAAGACAGTGCTAGATTGTTATGAGAAATCACTTAAGTATAACGACGAAAATGAAACCACTAGGACAATTCAAGGTATACAGAAACCAGTCTCAGTTAGACAGATTTCAACAATACAATTCAAGAAATGCATGAGAAAGGGTTGTCAAGTTTATGCCATCCAAGTAACAAACCTGTTAGAAAAATAAAATAAACCCAACCTGGAGGATTTTGTTGTTTTGCATGATTTAAGAGATGTGTTTGCTGATGAGATACCTGAATTACCTCCAATAAGGGAGATATACTTTTCTATCGACCTACTACCTGGTTCAACCCCTATCTCAAAAGTGCCTTACCGAATGAGTTTATCGGAATTAATAGAATTAAAAATCCAACTACATTAATTATTGGACAAAGAATATATCATACCAAGTGTTTCACCATGGGGAGCACCAGTCCTCTTTGTGAAAAAGAAAGACTAAAATCTGAAATTATGCATCAATTACAGACAACTAAACAAGATGACTATTAAGAACAAGTACCCCTTACCTAGGATAAATTATTTGTTCGATCAAGTAGGTGGGGAAAATATTTTCTCGAAATTGGACTTACGATCTGGTTATCACCAGGTTAGGATAAAAGATGAAGACATAAGTAAAAGATGAAGACATAAGTAAAACAACTTTTCGAATGAGATATGGACATTATGAATTTGTGGTCATACATTTCGGAATTACTAATGCACGAACCACGTTTACGTGTTTAATGAACAATATTCTTAGTCTGTACTTGGACAAGTTCGTGTTAGTACTTATTGACAACATTCTGTTATATTCTAAAATAGAGGAAGAACATGAAGAGCACTTAAGGATAGTGTTGCAAACTTTAAGAAAACATAAATTGTATGCTAAATATGATAAATGTGACTTTTATTAGAAGAAAATACAATACCTAGGACATGTAATTTTGGCAGAAGGCATTGGAGTCGACCCAGAGAAAATAAGAGCCATCATGGAATGGTTGATTCCTAAGGATGTAGCAGACATCTTGTCATTCATGGGAATCACTGAATATTACCATAGATTTATAGAAGGGTTTTCAAAAATTGCATATCCTATCACATCACTACAAAAGAAGGGGACCAATTTTAACTGGTCATAGAAATTTCAAGACAATTTTAATAAGTTAAAGGAGTTATTAACTACCACACCCATTTTAAATGTAATAGATCTAGACAAAGACTTCGTCGCCTGTGTAGATGTGAGAAAAGAAGGACTAGGTGGTGTCCTAACTCAAGAAGGGCACGCCATTTGTTATGAGTCACGAAATCTAAAGGAACATGAACGAAACTATGTCACTCATGACTTAGAGTTGGCAACAATAATTCATGCCTTAAAGATGTGGCGACACTACATAATGGGCACAAATTTCTATTATTAACTGACAATAGTGGCGTGAAATTTTTGTTTAGTCAGTTAGACCTTAATGCGAGGCAAGAAAGAGGGCTAGCCTTCTTGAGTGAATTTGACTTTGAAGTAAGACGTATCAAGAGTAAGGAAAACAAAGTAGTTGATTCTTTAAGAAGAAGAATTCATGGGTTGTTTGAAATAAACATTAGCAGGGCAGAAAGCGATCTTGAACAGAGGATAAAGACTACATGTAATAATGACAAAAAATACACTCAAATAGTTGAAGAATTACAAAACACTACAAAAAATTCAGACAAAACAGATCTGAGTGTTGACAAAAATGGTCTACTATGTTTTAAAAGTAGAATATACATACCCGATTTGGCAGAATTAAAGTTAACAATTTTGGATGAAGTTCATAAGAAACCGTATTCTGGTCATCCAGGATACCAGAAAATGATAACAACACTAAGAAAGATATTTTATTTTCCTAATATGAAGGGACAAATAGAAGAATACTTAGTTAAGTGTCAAGATTGTCAGTAGGAAAAAGACGAACACTAGCATCCAGCCAGCCTATTGGAGCCCTCACCTGTGTCGGAATGGAAATGAGAGACTATATCACTAGACTTCATTATAAGTTTTTCTAGAACTCAGAAACTTAATGATTCTATTATGGTGGAAATGGATAAACTAAGTAAGTCTGTACACTTTATTCCTATAAAGTCTACTTTTAAAGCTATTAATATGGTTGAAATATTCATGAAAGAAATGTTTAGGCTGCATGGTATTCCTAAAATGGTGATTTCGGATAGAGACGTAAAATTTACATATTCCTTTTGGAAAGAATTGTTTGCAGGGCTAAACACTAACTTGAATTTCATCATGAGTTATCATCCACCAATAGATGGACAGTCTGAATGAACAAACCAAATTGTAGAAGATATACTCCACATGTACATAAGAACAAAACCAAGCAAGTGGGAAGATTACCTACACTTGGTACAATTTGCATACAACAATGGGTACCAAACTTCAACTAAAATGAGCCCCTTCGAGGTACTGTATGACGAAACGTGTGTGAATCCAATTAGTTGGGATAACCTAGTTGACAGATTCATGGTTGGACCAGAAATGCTCCATGAAATGGAGATTACGGTAAGAAAGTTACAACAAAATCTAAAAGAAGCATAGGACAGACAAAATAGTTATGCGGAACAGAAAAGAAAACACTTGGATTTTCAAGTGGGAGACCATGTTTACTTAAAGGCCAAAGCCCAAAAAAGTTCACTAAATCTATGGAACTGTGCCAAGTTGGCACCTAGGTTTTGTGGGCCCTTCACGATATTAGCTCGAATTGGACCCGTAGCATACCAACTTGCACTCCCATCAAGTCTAAAAATTCATAATGTATTTAATGTTCCTTTGTTAAAGAATTATGTTCATGACCCTATTGATATGATCGATTGGAACTTGGTGCAGGTGGAACCGGAAGACGAGTTCTAGGAAGAACCTCTGTGCATTCTGGACTAGAGAGAAATAGCACCTCGGAACAAAGTCGTCGCTTAGGTAAAGGTGAAATGGAAGCACTTTAGCCCCGAGGAGGCCACTTTCGAGTTGGAGGGAGATTTGTAGAAATCTCATTCAATCCTGTCCCAAGAAAGGAACGAACACTGAGGACAATGTTTTATTGAAGGGGGAAAGGATGTGACATCCCCAAAAATAATTTATTTTTAAGTTTGAGATTTCTTAGGAAAATTATTGCGTTTTTGGTAAATTCGAAATTGGAAACTTTTTGCCATTTTTGGAAATTCCAAATTTTGAATTTAATTAATTATATTTAATGATTAAGACTATTGGGTAGAGAGCTGATTTGACCCAACTAACTTCTTGACTATGAAACTTGTATGAAACAAAATATTTTATAATTATTGTTGGAAGAAAAATGGAACAACCATGTTGAAATCAACTGACCATGACTCCATGAGTGGGGAACATGTTGGAACTACCTCACGAATGATTTTTACAAGTGGACAATCAAGAATTTGGCCATTGGAAGCCTCTGAAAATTAGGGATTTGGAAAGCTGCTAAAATTCCCAAGGGGGGAAAATACCTAGGCAAAAAAAGGATTGTCAATATATAGCATATGTGAGGAGGTAGGACGTTGCCTAGTATGATGGGGAAATGATTGATCTCTTGCTATTATGAAAACCAATTTCTGAGTGTGACGCAAGGATAATTTTTATGAGACTAAAGGATTATTGTTGAGGTAGAGTTCTGAGTTTTCCCTCATGGACTCATGGTCAGGCTAGGGGGTGAATGGAACAAGTGACGTTGGTTGTTTCGTTCTAAGGTTGAGAGGAACGTGGTTGTTCCCTTTGTCTTTCAACGAACTGGTTCATATATGTTATCATATTCCCTCTTTGGATGAATGTTATATGGTTAAATAATTGATAGAATGCATCTATTAATTCTTAATAGGAATACTACTATCAACGAAAGATTGAATTGCATATTATTGAACTTAGGAACTGATAAAATGCCTCTATACTAGTTCTAAATGGGTTATCTTTGCTGCATCTTATTGTTGTTATGAATAATAATTTACATATGTATACTAGCTGAAAGGATATGCCTGGTCAAGCTTCTGGAAGAATAGTTCTGTGGGTTAGATTACTATTGAAATAAGATAAAAACTGTAGGTGAAACCTCACAGAGAAATTGTATTTGTAGATTTGAGCTATCTATGTACAATGTAAATGGAAAACCGAATAGTGTAGATATATATGTATGGACATATGCTTACATTCCTGTATCTAAAGGTATGCGTAGAAGTATAGTAATTAATTGAGATTTATTTCATGTACAAGTGGAATAGCTATAATTTATTAGGAGATAACCATAATTGCAGGTACTCAAAAATATTTATGTATGGAAGTAACCATGTGAATTACAAGATTATTTATAGAAACCTACAGTATATATCTATATATATATCAACAGTTACTAATGAAAATTTATAAGACGATTTGGTCTATTTGACCACATATTGAAATACTGGAAATAATATTTGGAATAAATTGGTTAATACAAGCGAATTTATGGAATTAAATATGAAAGCCGCGAAGGCCCAAGGAAAGTAAAGACATTATGGAAACCTTAAATGTTGTTACACATATTCTGATAAATTCATAGCTTTGTGAACAATAACATAAATTGCCTAGTAATGAGAAAAAGGAAAGAAAATAACACGATTACAGTGTGGGCGCAAATCAAACTTATTACAGTAACACTGTCTGGAGTCAATTACAAAATAGGTATACGCATATTCAACAATAACCGAGAATATTTATTCAGTACGAAACTCTAATTATGAGAAGAGGCCAACGCAGCGATAAGAGTTAATGAAATCAGTAAAACATCCTTTATATCATTACAAGTAGGTTGGAGGAAAATCCTGTAACTCTTTTCAAAGAACACATTACATATCTTGTCCAGATTTGAAATCAAACGAGTATTGTAACAACCCTAGTAGAATATATACTTAGGGATTATTAAGTAAAAGATTTATTAGGTAATTAATTTTTCCTACCATGTTAATAACTAAACAAAGATTTGTCTAATGATATTAATTAAGTATTTATTAATTAATTAAAGGTTATAATGTTGATTAATTAATTAATTAATTAACTACCTATTACATTCAATAACATGGGTATTAAATTTAAAAGATTAATAAGTTATATTGTTTAAATTAAAAAGGTTACGTACACGGAAAGGGATAATATATTAATTACGAAAGGATAAGATAATAAATGAAAGGATAAGGGGCATTAACTATGTGTAGGTAAGGAAGTAAAGGAGGAAAGGGCGGTGAAGGAGGGATATGAGTGGGGGAGGTTATGGAGGAAAGGAATCATTTTTTTTTTCTACGAGAAATTTTCTTTTGGGGGTTCTCTTGGATTTGCAGGGAGGAGAGTTTGAGCTCTGTAGTCGGGAGGATTAGTACAGGGGGCACCATTTTGCTGGGGGTTTTGGGCACGGGGGCTAGGATTCCTTTTGGTTTTCTGGAGCTAGGGAGCCGAATAGGCTGCTCCTAGCTGGCTGGGAGGATAGTAGGTTTGGGAAACATTGGTCAGTGAATCAGGCAACAGGAAGGCAACAACAAGGAAGCAAGGTAGCAAGAAAGGGACAATCATATCAACAGAAATTAGCATCAGAAGCAGGTAATTTGTTTGTGAAATGGCTAAGTTATTTTTATGCTGTAGTTAAATGTTAAATGTTAAATTTTGCTGAAATTTTATATGCTTATTTGAAGTTAATGAATTATTTACGCACTCAGAAATTCTATGTTAGAAATGTTATGCATAATTGTAAGGATTTTACTAGGCTTGTTGATTTTTTTTTACTGACCACTACACATGGTATCAGAGCTATTTTTTTGAAATCTAGGCCTAAAATTCCAAGATCTAGCTCGAGCTCCACCTCCTACAAGCCAAACCCACTAATATCTATTATATGTAGATCAATATATATATGCTTCCTAGGATAGATGACATTATAGGCATATAAATGGGAATATGTAAAAGACATTTAGTTAAACTGTAAATATATATATACATATATATATATATATATATATATATATATATATATATATATATATGGAGTAAAAAGAAAAATATACATATATAAATACTTATACATTGGAGTAAAAAAGAAAAATATACACATATATAAATACTTATACATTTAACCTATTTTAATATATACCACATATTTATGCACCGATTCCACAAGCCGTCGAGGAGTAGGTTCCTACAAGGTTTCGTTTGTGCACAATGCATCTATTAAATAAAATTATTTAACCACATCAAAAAGTTGAAGCCACGCATCCTACACAACGACTAATTCATCTTCTTTTCATACTCTAATTCTTCATGTTTCAAGAGACAAAGATATGGTTCCTCAAACATAATAAGATCCGACAAAAATCATCAGCTAAAGAGAGCTAAAGGCTATATACTCACCTAATTGTTGGTAAGGCTATGATTGATGATTTTGATATCTCTACAGAAGTCATTGTTTACATTGCTTTGCTTCTTTGCAACCGGGTCTATGGCATAAATCCTTCCTGTAAGATATTTGGAATATTTAACGGAGCCCACGAGGCTGCTCCATTATGCTCTACGCGTCCAATCGTCAACAGCACCATGAAAACTCAGAACTCCCCCAAATCGACCCAGAACATGCCGGGTGCCGCATCTCAGGCACAACAGACCGACATGCTATCCAAACTAAAGGAAAAGGAAAAGTTGGGTGGGTTTTGAGACATACAATAGCAGCACCGCCATTGTTGTGGGTAGTTCCTTCATTGGTGGAACCACTGGCCTCAGCGAGGGCACACATTTGTGTGCAGCTTCTGTGGTCATTCCTCCTCTTTCATGCCCTAATTGGGGAGCATTGATAGGGTGTGGCGATGAACATGGACCCATTGGGAGGGAAACAGGTACTACGCCTCACACTTGCATTTGTATCCAGATGAGTGAAAAGTGAGCACAACCAAGTCGCACCTTCAAAAGCTTGGCACAGCCAATAAAACCGACCAACTTCTTGACCTAGGGGTTGGCCTAAACATGAAGTATAAGAGCATCAATTCACTGGGAGGAGCAACCCACGAGGAGGATCCGCACACTACAAAAATAAAAAATAAAAATAAAAATAAAATTTATTAATAAACTGCAAACAAAAATAAAATATAATTATTTTTTATTAATGGTATGAACCACTTTTATGCTTCCCTCCATTTTATTTAGATCTCGACGGAAGCCATAATCGATTGTGCCGATCAGAGCTGCCTATGTAAGAATATTCGTATAGTAAAAGCATACATATATTAAGAAGAAGCTATATGATTGTTGATGGGAGCAGTGCAGTGTTATACATGTATGATCAGTTCAGTGTTATACATGTATGATCAGTGTTATACAGAGAACTGGAGCCAAGCAATGTTATATATGTATGATCAGTTCTAATAGCTTCTTCGGCCAGTGTTATTCCAATCCAAATATACGATTGTTTCTGTTAATAAAAATTGATCAAATAGTATTTAAAAAATTATATTTTTCATTATGATAGCAGTGCCAATGTCAAATTCAGATCCACAGTCAAGCCTGCAAGGACAAAAAGAATGAGACACAGAATGTCATCTATATAGAAACAAAAATATCTGTAATTTCAAAACAAAAACCATCCTTCAAATTTTGAATTGTACCCAGAAATTAGAATTAAAATCTGAATAACAAACCCATAAATTATGCTCAAATTCTGAATAACAAACCCAATGCCATGCATACAAGTAAAATAATAGGGTGCAAATTAAGAGACTGTGCCATGACAACGCAAAGTTCTATTTCTTGCAGAATATCTTTGTTCTATACAATATATTCTAAATCTAATAGCAGTAATTTCAATGAAGATACAGATTTCTATTTCTGGCAAAATATACTTTTAAAGGGTTCTTTCTACCAAAACCAAGTTTCACAAAGGTCTTATCTACTTTCTTTGAATGAAGCCATAATAATTTGAGTTGGTTCAGGTCTCTCAAAGTATACAACCCAAAAAAAATAATTTAGAGATGGCCATGAAACCTAGCAATACCAAGGAGACACTAAAAAAAATAAAAAAATTAATAAAACCAAACAAAAAAAAAAACCCAATACCCAACGCACAGCACCGAGACCTCCCCTATTACATAGTTGATGGAAAAACGCTGCAACTCTGAGAAAATTTAACAAAATATTCATATCAAATCCCAGTGCTGTTACCCCAAAAAAAAAAAAAATACCAACCCTACACATAACGCCATGAGAAATAGCCGCGGCCATTACCAGAGCTTGACCATTTCCAGAGCTCCGCCACAGTTGCAGAGCAGGAGAGGCTCAGGGTGTGTTCGCAAATGAAACAAGATACATGACGATTAGGGTTAGGAGTATTGAGATAAGTGCATTTAGGGTTTAGGGCACGTGGGCCTCATGCGAGGACCCACGATGGAATTTATTCTTTTTATTTTCTTTTATCTTAAGTAATACTTATTTCATTTAATTTGATATTTTATTGATTCATTTCAATTATTTTTTTTTTCAATGGTTTAAATTGTTAAATTTTTATTTTTATCTATTAATTATAAAAAAAATAAAATAATATATATATAATATACATACATATATTTAAATATAAGCAGCAAATTAAAACTAAGTAAAATAAAAGTAATTAAAAATATTAGAGAGTCTATGGGTTTTGAACCTGTGACCACCCACCAAGCAATGTGCCTTAAGAAGAGAAATAAAACCAATGCGCCACACATATCACTTTAACAATTAAATTCGCATATAAATAGTTTAATTATCAATAATAGCAAGGTACTATCCTGAAGAATAATCTCTGATTATCCAAGCGTCAGGCTCATGAGACCTTACACACAACTCATCGAACCAAGCGCTAAGTCCCTCCACTCCATTCCACCAGTTAAGTCAACGCTAAATATCAATGCGGAATTCGACGACGCCAACACTACATTCCAAGGAAAAGCTCTTGAGTCAGGCACCAGAGGATAATTAGTCATAAGCGAAAACTTAAAGGACTTAGACTGGGACAGACAAGGAGGAGGCGACATATGCACTAGGAGGGTAAGCATAGGAATTAGTGAGTATGGCGCAAGGCTAGCATAGTTATAGGGAAAGGGAACCAATAGCTTTTTCATAGGGGTGAAGAAATCAATCTTAGATGCTTAATCCTAATCCTAAACTAGCCAATCCCCTAAAGGAGTAATGTTTGTTTACAGACAAGTAAAGAAAACTTACGCCTAACCCTGTTTCTAGTTTGAGTAGCACCAATTTGA
>SNQJ01S0002757.1:167272-182679 GCA_010110895.2 Picea sitchensis | reverse complement strand
ATGCAACTATATGCAACTATATGCAACTATATTGYAACTATATGCAAMTATTTGCAACTATATSSAACTATATTGCAACTGTGCAAYTWCGTATGYAACTATATGCAAATATGCAACTATATGCAACTATGCAACTATATGCAACAATGCAACTTATCATGTTTTTTAGTGACAATATGCAACTATATGCAACTTTATGCAACAATGAAACTTATGCAACTATATGCAACTTTATGCAACACTGCAACTTATGCAACTATATGCAACTATATTGCAACTATATGCAATTGTGCTGGTACCGCAAACGTATACTGGCACGATAATAAATCATTGCATCAACAACCTACAACTCCCCCTCGTCTAGTTGTATACTACAATTCCCTTTCCCAATATGCTAGTTGGATACTACAATTCACTTTCCCACTATGCTATGGGAAATGCATGACAATGTTGCATATAAGTATAATAATATAAGAACTCTTTCTCCAACCACTAAGACGGATTTTCGTAAGCCTTTTGACAATCTAACTCTTCAATTTCAAAAATGTACATTACTAAGACAGATTTTCATGAACCTTTTGACATTTATGAGTAGATGATTTGTGGGCACCCTTCACAAGGTGTTTTTATCATCAAGTTATTTTTCAAATTTAATATGTAGATATTGATATATATGACAAGTTCCATGTGGTGTTTTTATTGTCTAATTTATTTGTTATTGTCAAGTTAATTGTCAAATTTAATGTGTAGATATTGCATATATGCCAAGTTCCATGTGGTGTTTTTATTGTCTAATTTATTTGTCAAATTTAATGTGTAGTTAGTTTTATAGTACATCGAGTGTACACTCTTTACCTAGCTCAAATTTCAACTATAAATCAAGAACCCTAAATAGGTATTTTAAATATAATTTTGGTTTACTTGTAGTTTTTTATATACAAAGCATATAAAAACCCCCGTATAAAAAGAATTTATCCATATCCTCATTGTGGAAAATAAATTAGAAAATATCCCTCACTTCATTCATTTCCATAATCCTAACCTTATTGCTATCCCTACTCGAAATCCTAGTTCCTATTAAACAATGCATGAGGCTAATCCCAATAATCTAGACCCCTCCTCTCATCCCACATGTTAGTGCACGTATTATAAGGCTCCAACGGACACTAATACAAAATGCTTATTCTTATAATAATAATTCACATCCAAATCCTTGTACATAGATGAGAAATCCCTTGATGATCCTACAGTACACCAATCTTTGGACACTTATCCCCAACAAAAAATAGTTCCTATTCCAAACTCTACTGAGAAATATCCCTCATTACTCATAATGATGAATGAAATTTATCCCCCTCTCTAAGTCTCCCTTTTACTCATAATGTTTAGATCAAAGACCAACTTGCCACTATAATCCTTGACAATTTTAACCAAAATAATCGCATTTTCCATCACTCCCCACCCCTCTTCTTATCATTGGGGCTTTGTACAATAGGATGGAACTCATCTTCTCATTAATAAACATTGTGGAGTCACCCTTGTCATAGGGATTTTTCAAGAGAATGTTGAATGTTATGTGTCTCCCCTTGATTACTGTAATTTACTCTTGAACATATCATATGAACAACAATGAAATTCTTTGTAAGATGTCCATTGAAATACCTATCAACTATTTAAAGATAAAAAAACCTATGAACTCATCTTTATTGCAATACCCTTTCCATATAATGATGTGACCAAGACATCCCACATAAATATCTTTCTCTCTTAGTTGTACCTCACATCCAACCATTTCATATGGTTTCACTTTCCCTCTTCCACACATTCCAAATGATACCTTCTCATCCTTCTACCCCATCGAAAAAAATGAAATTCTTTATAAGATTCTCATTGCAATACTTATCAACTCTATAAAGATGAAAAAAACTATGAACTCGCCTCTTGCAATACCTCTTCCTTATAATGTTAAGACCCAACAAAACATAATACATAAATACATTTCTCTCTCACTTTTACATCACATCAATCCATCTCATCTCATATGGTTTCACTATCCCTCTTCCAAACTCTTTAAATAATACATTCTCATCCTTCTACCTAGATGCACTCTCACTCTGCTATTCTTATTCTAAATCCCAAACCTCCCCAATGATGTTTAACTCAATATATTTTTTTCTACCACAAACCAATTAACAAAATACATATATGATCTATTATACCTAGTTCCATAATTTCTTTCCCTTGTCCTCTCCCTGGCTACAACAATGATAATTACAAGACGTTTACCAGATAATGTTTTCACAATATAGGATTCGCAAGAACTAGCACCCAACCACTACACTTCTGTATACAATAGTTCCTTCAGAAATTGTTCCTCGCCAACTATAATATTTATGTCATTATTAGCTAACTTTTCTAGAAATTTAGAACTACATATATAGAGTTAGATTTACGACCATTTTTTCTTAAACAACACCACAACCTTAACATTCTATTGCTATGTCTATTCAGCCATATATTGTCCACATCGACACTACACACCTGAGATGTCTTCTCTAGTTAGAAATACATACCTATATAGGTAGATGTACAACCATTCTTTCTTAAACAACAACAACACCACAACATTAGCATTCTATTTCTACGTCTACTTAGCCAGATATTGTCCACATAGACACTACACCTCAGATGGTTTCTCTAGTTAGAACTGCATACCTATATAGGTATATGTACAACCATTATTTCTTAAACAACAACACCAAATACTTATCATTCCATTGCTATGTCTACTCAGCTAGATATTGTCCACAATGACACTACACCTCAGGTGGCTTCTCTAGGTTTCGATCCTTCAATGTAACTCAAATATGGATATATACATTCTCTTCATATGTATACTTCACCAACATGGATGCACACCACCACCAATTCTTATTTGTACCATAAAACACATTCCATATTCATTGTGCACATTAATCATTGGAGTTTTCTTATTTACACTCTAGGAAAAACACATCAGATCATTGGCATGACATCTTCAATGGATACTGATCACCTCATCCCTACAACAAGTTCTTCACATAAGCACACAAATAAGTATCAGTCCTAGATCACCACAAGCTCAGACTAGAACATCCTTACTATATTCAAATCCCATGCATTCTATTTTTCAACCAAGTTTCTCATGTCCTTGAAAAATCACAGTTGCAAAAGATTGCAACAAATAACACTCAACCTTGTAGGATCATATCAATAGTTCATGTAATACCACCCTTTAATCTTTCCACCAAGTCTATCACTTAGAGTATTGTGATGACACTTCATTTCAAAAAATTGTGATCACACTAACTTGATTTGGTGTGAAGTACCCTTCGAGTTAAACATTTCCATTTATCTTCATTTATATGGTATCATGTACCTTCATTTGAACAAGGTGAGTTACCTTTACTTGAATAGGTGTAAGTGTCTTTGTTTAAACAAGTGCTTCATTTTTTTGACCTACCATTCTTTGAAAGCGTTACAACTTTTTTCGTGTGAACAACTTTTATTTCTTTCATTCATATGAGTGTGAATAACCTTCATTTTTTTGGTAAGGTAATGACTCAACCACAAGGCTATGGGTCAATCATGAATCATGAATCCCAACATCCATCTTCTCAATATGGTATACCATATCTCATGTATATTTATTTATTTTTAAACCTAAAGGAAGCGTGGAAATATCGATGATAGTTCATCGCAAGGAAAAGATGTTTTTTGAACAAGCATGACAATAGCGATGAAATTTCGTCGCACTTTGCCACAGTTTTGTGTCACACATATAGCATTTGCATCATAACTTTTGTCTCTGCCAAATGGTTTTCGTCGGTATTTCCACGCTTTTGCGTCGTAGCTTTACACAGTTTTGTGTCACATGTATGGCATCTGTGTCATAATCTGTTGGTAGTTTTTTTACCTTGGCACCATTTTTCGTCCCTATTGCAACGAAGTTTCATCGATATTTCCACGCTTTATAAGGTAAACCTATCTTTATTACGATGACACATAGAGAGCTAATTTCGTCATTGTTTCCATGAACACCTGATTCGTGGATATAGCGACGAAAAATGGTCTTTGCATTTGTGGAAAGTGAAATGGATATGTGTGGCAATAGAAATGAAAAACCGTGGAAAATTTGGTCATATGTAGTAGTGATGGAAAAAACAGGTTTTTTCCTTGGTTAAAGCACTAGAATCTTTCATAACTTATGTGCTACACTCTAAATTTATTTCCTATGTACCATCCAACACCATTAAATATATATTGACTCAGCCAAACATCGATGGAAAGAGGAGAAAATGGATATATAAGTTGTTTGAGTATGATTTGGACATCAAGCCCACTAAGCTAGTCAAAGGTCAGGGGTTGGCTAAGCTATTATCTCACTCTAATTGAAAAGTTTTGGGAGTTGATTACATCTATAACAATTCAGGAAACTCACCGGCACAAGACAATAACCCTAAGGTAGATGAAAATATTGTTGAATCTGAATGGTATAAAGATATCCTCTATTTTCTGCAGAATTTTCAAGCTCCTTCAGTAATGGATAAATCCAAAGTAAGATCCTTAAAACTCAAAGTTGTCAAGTATTGTGTAAATAATCATATTTTTTTTTAGAGGAACCTTATTGGATTATTATTGAGATTCCTTGATAAAGAAGAATATGAAAATGTCATGACCCAGTTTCATGAACGAGTGTGTGGAGGACATCACTTCTCGAAGAGAACTACATACAAAATACTCAGGGTTGGGTACTGTTGACCTAGTTTATTTGTTGATGTCAGTGTCAAAGTTAGGACATGTGAAAAATGTCAAAGGTTTGAAGGAAATAAAAATATGAAGTCCTTACCTCTCAAGACTGTAAAAGTGGTTGCAAGTTTTCAACAATGAGCTTTAGATTTCATTAGTGAAATCCATCCTCCATACAGTGGCCAACATAAATGGATTCTGACAACAACAGACTAGTTTAAAAAATGGGTATAGACCATACCTACAAGGAGGGGAAATGATAAAGTGATCATGGATTTCCTTGAAGAAAATATTTTATCCAAGTTTGGTTGTCCTAAAACGATCATCACAGATAATGTTTTTGTGTTCCACAGGAAAATTACACTTTTATATTTAGTAAAATATAAAAAATGTATAGGGCTTCCCACTCCATCCGAAAAACATAGAACCTATCTTGACCAAGGAAAAAAACTTACATCTCTCAATCTCTCAGAGACATGGAAGACTATCTCTACACCAACATATCTGGAAATGGTTGAAAGATAGAAACCTGAGACAATGCATCTGAAAGAAAAGAGGCCAAAACAAATGGAGCTCAGAACCGATAGACAAAAGAACAGCTAAAAAATAACACTAGAAGGAGGAATAATTAGAAGAGATGTAAGTGAAGGATGGGGCCCTCATTTCCATCTTCTCTTCATTTGTAAGCTAATCTCCCCGATTAATTTTTAAGAGCCAGTTTTGAGAAAGTGTCAGCGTCTTTGTTCTCCTCTCGATATATATAAGAAAAAGTAATATTTTTGAAAGAAGTCATGCCTTCTATGAATCTTTCCTTCCATATTTCAATAGAAGCTACCTGAATGGATCCTCTATTGTTTATCCAATCAATGAAAATCTGAGAATCCCCTAGAATAAGCAGGTCCTCAAGGGATAATCTATAGGCCAGGATAAGAGTCGCCCAAGCCCTCAAAAGTTATTCTTTGGTGTTTGATCCATTATCGCAATTGAAAGTCCAGGTGTAAGAGGTGGAGGTGTTGATAACAATCTTTCCCCCTGTCCCACAGATTCCTTGCTTATGTTGAGCCACTCCATCAAACCACACTACAACTTTATCTCTAGGCACAACCATCTTATGAGGCTGAGTAAAGGATGATTTTTTCCTGCTGCAATGAAGATTAGGGGGAGAGATAGTTTTGAAGACAACCTTTTGAGCAGACTGGGTACCTTCTTTGAAAAGGGAATGGTTCATTTCGACCCAGATGTGCCAATTAAGAAAGACCAGAATAGAAGATGTCGATGGGTTTGTTGTTTTCCATTTTGTGAATCATTCATGAATATAATTTCTGAGCCAACTATGAACAAGGGACAGCTCCAAAAGTACCTTGTTCCAAACTTCAAAAGAGAAGGTGCAATGGATAAATATATGATTAACCGTTTCCTTGTTTTGTTTGCATAAAGGACAAATACCTGGCCCCATCCAACCCCATTCCTGAATATTTCTCCATGTGAGAATCTTATTTTCAGTGACTAACCAGGTGTGAAGTTTTAATTTTAAAGGGCAATTCCACTTCCATAAATTTAGTCTCTAGTCGAACACCCTTGGTGACCAGAACATTTATGCAAGTGCAGTGTAAACATTGTTTGTTGTAAGAATGCCAGAGTCATCACCACCTATCCAGAGAAATGAGTCGGGTCGTTATGAAGGAAGATTCCTATGTTTTTTAGAGAAATCTTATAAGCTTCCCATTCCATGGCCAAGACTCCCTCAAGCTCCACCTTAGAAACTGATATCCAATTTTCTCCTAAAGATCCTTTTACCTGTGGAGTACTTTCTTGATCTAGAAGGAAAATTATTTTTGATTTTAGATTGTCTATCAAAACGTCGAAGAGTAGAGAGGCTTTTCCCAGACCTAGAATAAAGTATTTCCCAATCATAATCAAGTGGTGATTGCCTGGATTCTAGGCTAGAAAATGGAGGATAATTGACAGAGTGTTTGTTAAATTTTTCCAAGTTTGAGACCCTGTCATTTCCCTGGTTTTGGCCATTCTAAGCCACGAGTGAAGCTGGTCATGAGGAAAATACTTTTATTTTAAAACCAGATACGTGGTTTTGTCAAGACATGCCAAAGCGTGTTTGTGGCTAAGGCCCTGTAGAAGAATTTGAGGTTTCGAATCGCCCATCCTCCGAAAAGATTTGGGAACGAAACCAGGTCCCATCTACACAAGTGAAATTTGTGAATGTTTTTGTTTCCAACCTAAAGAAAAGAGAAGGATAGCTACCATAAATTTGAAAGGAATGATAGAGGAAGATGTGCTATATATAACCAGTAAATGGGAATACTTTCCAAGACTAATCTAATTAAAATGTACCTACCTCCCAGAGATAACAGTCTATTGCACTAGTGGGATATCCTTCTTTCAATTTTTTCAATGAGCCAGGTCCAGTCGACAGCTTTATAATTGTCAATCTTTAAAAAAACACCAAGATACTTGAAACATCTATTAAGATCTTTAAATTCATACATGAACAGTTATTTTAGTTCTACTAAGGAATCAGATTGAATTCCATAGTGGTGAAAAGTTGATTTTTGAGAGTCGATACATAAACCCGAGGCTCGACACAACAGATTGATGATTCTCCTTATTTCTAGCCATTCTAAAATCTTTGAATTTGGCAAAATAAGCACATCATCGACAAAGAGAAGATGAAGGATTTCCGTGTGTCTCGACACCTTTATTCCTGTGAGGGTCCCTTCATATTGGATCTTTTTTAACAGGTTGCTTAGTCCTTCCATAATAAGAATGAATAAAAAAGGAGATAAAGGACAACCTTGTCGCAACCCCTGCTCACTCTGCAGAAAAGAAGTTTCCTCTCCATTTACAGAGATGAAAAATATTGTTGAAGTTACACAGCCCATAATCCAATTAGTAGTTGACTTCCCGAAACCACATTGAATGAGAACAATCCTCAGAAAATCCCAGCTAATGTAATCATATGCCTTTTTTAAGTCTATTTTCAGAATAATTGCTTGCATCTTTTTTGTCTTGATACTATCTAGACATTCATAAGTTGTCCCAATGGCATCTAAAATCTTCCTTCCTTGAGGAAACGTATTTGTTCTTCTGATAAAATTTGAGAGAGGATGCAGCACAATCTAAGAGGAATCACTTTTGAAATTAACCTGTAACACAAATTGCAGAGCGCAATAGGACGATAATCTGAAAAAGTTGTACGGGCATTTACTCTAGGGATCAACGCAATAAAGGTAGTGTTTAGATTTTTTTGTACTTTACCTCTTTGATGAGCCTCCTCCGCCATCTCTAGTAGATCTTGTTGGACACACCTACCACACTTAGCGGGGGGTGAATGATTGTGGGGATCTTTTTCCCAAAACTTCCTTCTTACACAAAAACTCCTTAGTTAACATTCAACATTTTCTCATTACTCATTGATGTCATTTATAATCAGTTATATGTGAATGCATATCAACAACATATATCAACAACATATCATCAAGAAATCATCTCCACAAGGAACACAAAAAACACATGATGTATGTACAATTTTTCTTTTTATTATGGACTTCAATCTGGGGGTTTTTCAGCAACAACTGAATAGAGTAAAACTCTACAAGAGAACCATATCTATATGCAAGAATCATATTACATTCTCAGCACCAACTTAGATGAGGTAACAATCCTCAACAAATATCAATCTGTCAACATAAACAAGTGCATCAACCATGCGCCAACCTGTGCCAAACAACCTGTAATCAACTTGTACCATAAACAAGTGCATCCAACCATGTACCAAGTATATACCAATCATTTGTCAACTACTCATCAACAAGGAATCATCAATATGTACCAACATCATCAACTATACACCTCAATTATGTCCCAACTCATCAACTACTTGTCTCAACCATGACTAGTTTTGGATTAGTCAACAACCCCAACTTGAAATAATCATAACTTTGTACCTCTAATGAATCAATATCTGAAACTGATACACAATTTTCTTCAGTGTGTTTTCTGAAATTCCTCTAGGTAGCACTACTTGGAACCTCTCAGAAAAGGAGTTATAGAAAAAATGGCATACCTTGCTAAATTGTGGCTTATTCTAGAGAGCGACCTTGTAGAGTGTGGCCCGCACAAAATATTCATTTAATTGATATGAAACTATTAAAAAACATACTACATCCTGTACCCTAACCAACACATTTTGTCTCATGGAATTTGGATTTTTTATGAAGAAGTTATGACGTTTTTACCCGAAACACCTATTTTTGACCAGTTTCAGGACTAGCCACAAACCCTATTTTTCATGGAGTGTAACTCACAAAATACAATGACCCGCAAGATCAATTGTTTACCAAAGATACTTGGGTATGTTTTATCAATTTAATAGCAATTTCATAATTTGAATCATTATAAAAAAAAATGTATAGCGAAAATGGTGAGATGACCTGTAAATAACATACCTTAGAAAGCACCATCAAAATAATTTATCCTTCCTTGCATTTCAGCCTTGTTTTCTTCACCTTTCCTCAGAATTTTGGCTTATATATCCTTGGATACCTCAGACACATATAGATATTCTATATTCTCAAGTGTGATTAAAATGAGAGAGCCTTTCCTCTTATTTATACTCTCCAAGTAGCT
Organism: Picea sitchensis; assembly: GCA_010110895.2. Classification (NCBI taxonomy): domain Eukaryota; kingdom Viridiplantae; phylum Streptophyta; class Pinopsida; order Pinales; family Pinaceae; genus Picea; species Picea sitchensis. The sequence goes on along the minus strand of SNQJ01S0002757.1, from coordinate 173,247 downwards.
TCCTTAAAAACATCTTCTAGGTCACTTGGTCCCACTTTCCTTATTTTAGGGTTAACCCACTTCTAATTTATCCATTAAATTTATTATTTAAATAATTTATTTTGTATTCACTTTGAATTATAGTACCTCATCACTTCACTTTATTATTTTCTTAAAATTCCTTAAATCACTTTGACTACTTTGACCTTTTGGACTTCTAGATGACATATGAGGGTCCTCCAACTTTGTAATGTCACATAACTCTTCATGGTTAGATTTATGACCATGTGAAGTTATGTGAAGTTCCACATACCACCGAAATGGCATGACATGTATTATTCATGTAATGAGTATTCTCTAGTATATCATAACTCCTTTGTACCATTACCCATCAAACAAACTTGGGTCGATTACCCAAATTTTGGGGTCTCCAACTTCTCATGGCCATAACTCTCAAACCGAGGGTCATGTGAAAAATCAAATACTGCATAGAATGGCATGACAAGTAATATCCATCTAGGATAGTTTCACCAACAATTTCTTGATCTTTATCCTCATTATTCCACATACAAGCATGGGTCCTCCAACATTCTTCTAGGATAACTCAATCAGAAAAGAATCTTCAGAGTGAACTTCTGCGTGGGGGACCACTTTGGAGTTCATCCATTTGGTACCTTATCAATCATGATAATATGATAAAATAATGAGAATGGGTCCTCAACCATTCTTCTAGGATAACTTCGATGCGTAAAGCATCTTCAGTGAAAGAACTTGACCATGGGGACCACTTTGGAGTTCATCCATTTGTGCTGCCCTCAATCATGATAAGAAAATAATGAGGCTTAGTCCCTCAACCATTCTTCTAGGATAAATCCATGAAGCATCTTTTCTCGTGAGGGCTTTCACCATGGGGACCACTTTGGAGTTCATCCATTTTATTGCACCATATCAATCATGATAAAGACAATAATGAGTCCATTTGTGCACCTTATCAATCATGATAAGACAATAATGAGTCATCTATACATTTTTCCAACAATGCATCATATACCAATGAATCCACAATGATCCATCTTCATCATGTATCAATGACAACTCACTAATCCATCTTCATCATATCAATAACAACTCATTGATCCATCTTAATCTATGCAATATCATGAAGAAAAATACATATTATATTACATCAATCATCAATCAATCAATCCTTTGACATCAATCAATCACTTGACATCAATCAATCAAACCATTGGCATAAATGACAACATGATCCAACAATCTCCCCCTTTTTCATTGATGGCAATACCAACATTGATGTCAACACCAATTACCAATTATTGATGTCAACATGTAGAGAAGGCATGCTCTACATCAATATTCAATGTGACTATCTCTTCCCATCAATAAACATCAATCACATCAATGTGATTAACTCTCCCCCTTTGACATCAATGGAAAAGGGGCATTCTCATCTTGGGGCTGCTCCCCTTGCTTGAACTCTTCATGGGGTTGCTTCCCCTATCTGATTTCCTTTGATCTTCCTCTGCATAATCTCTCCCCTTTTGAACAAGGGATATCACTCTGATGTAATGTTGAAGATACATTGAACATACTCCCCCTATGACCATTTCTCCCACTGAAATTATGCTCATGTTCTCTTTCTTCAAGTATAGGGCTCTTTTCTAGGTATGGATCTGATAAATATCTCCTCCTAGAATCACGGGAAGAAGAATGAATTCCCCTATGGGTATTTCTCCCCTATCTTTTCTACAAGATGAACATTGTTCTACCATATAACGATCCTTGGACCTGTTCATGCATCAAACTCATTCCATACCAAGCATCATGGAGCAAAAGATATGTCAACAATGAAATAAAGAATCATGAGAAAAATATCAACCAAGTATATCCTATACAAAATGCATTCTCATGATGCACAACACCTATGTACATCAACCATGTACATCAACATCATGCAATGTTCTAAAATATATCATCCATGGAATGTATCAATCATATTCCTTTATCAACACGCCAACATGTGCATTTACCAAGATGCCAACCATGTGCATCTACCAACATGCCAAACAATGTATCATATCACTCATGATAAGTCTCCATCATGAACCAAGTGCCATAATAAGGTATCTCGAACAAATGCCAATTGTTGTGCTAATCAAGTAGTACCAATGGTGTAGTATCGTCAAGCATATGCCATCTATGAGTGTAGAAAACATGTACATTACCATGCACCAATACCACAAAATGATGAATACCATATATGTATGCCAAATCCTCCATAAAACATGTGCCAATCAAACTACTAGCAGGTGCCTCTTCCAATGTACTAGAAAAGTACCAATCATGCATCAAATATAGATCAACAATGATTTACAACATGATCACCTCATCAACTCACCAACCATATGTACCAATATGTAGCCCAATCCACTTGAAAAATGCATGCACCATGATATCAACATATGCTTCCAATAATACATCATAAGATATATCAATGAAACTCAAATATATACCAGCCATGTACACCAACATATTGGCATCAATCCATACTCATGGGTTAGTGTCATGCACACAAGATTTTATTTTACATAATCTAATAGATGAACACTTAAAATTGCAACAAATAGTGTTAGAACATACAAAAAACAATGTGAGACCCTGTAACAAAGTGTTATACCATCACATTAAGCTACAATCCATGTGCATAGCCTTTTTCTCAAGGCTTTACCACATATATGTGGTCTACTGCATAACAACTCACATATGTATGTGACCTATACAAGGTCATCCTACGTATGTACACGATTGATACCACTGTCACCCGTGTATGATTTAGTATATGACTTACTTGAGCTTCCCTTCAGTCTTTCATTCCATTTTGGATGCTCTGTCTTCTTCACCCACTTTTGTAGATGTCCCTGCTCCTCAGAACTTGAGCTTTAAGCATCCATATTTTCAAATATGTCTCCCTTCCTTACTTCATTCCTTCTTCTAGCCATGCTATTTTAAGTTATCACTGTGGAGTTTCTTTTTGTGTTCCAACACTCATGGGATTTATGGCCAAATCCACTACAGTTGTAGCATCTCATAGTGTTACAGTAAACAACAATGTGTCCTACTTGATCACATATCCAACACCTCATGGTGTTATGAAATCTTCCATTATATCTCCTTTCATGAGATCTACATTCAAAAGCTTTGTGATCATATCCATTACATGAATAACAACGCCCATGAAAAATACTTCCATACCTTTGTTTTGGTGTCCCAAGAATAGTTTCTTGATGTCTTCCTTGCTTTGTTCTTTTGAAATTTTCTTTGCCTTGTGTAGATGGTTTCTTTGCAACATTGTCTTCCTTATTTGATGGATTTACCTCATGCTTCTTTGAGGTTCTTTCTTCAGCATGTGTATCTTCTCCTTTGTATCTAAGACCTAATTTATCATATGGTGACCTTTGAATTTCTAAGATCTCATCCAATATTAGTGAGCTATTCAAGAATTTGTTTGAATTTTCTACCTTCTATCTAAGGTCAACAATTTTAGATTCTAGCTTACAACACGACTCTTCCTTTTGATTTATTTGATTCTTCAATAGTTCCTCTATTCTTTTGGCTTCTTCAATTTGGGTCTTGAGATGGAAAATACTTTCAAAACTTTTTCTAATCTCATAATCTACCTTCACATTTTCTTTTTCATTCTTTAGTCTTGTGATTTCTTCTTCCTTTTCTTCTAGTTGAGTCTAATTTCTCTCTTTGAGCATTTCCTTTAACATCAATATGTACCTTTGACTCCTCCTAAGAAACTTTTTAGTGTTATCCGAAAGATAGTTATAGTGTGTATAACAATGATCACTTCTATATGTATATAAACCCTCTTCAATTTCATTTTGAAGTTCTAATAGATTTTCTTCTATTCTTTCCATGGGATAACTATCATCAAACTTTACACAAACTATTTCTAGATCATCTTCTTCACTTGAGAAAAATTCAACAACATCACATTTTGAATCAATGCAATCAAGAGTCTTTGGAGATTCTTTACCTTCATTTGAAGTATCTTCAATATATTCCTTCTTGCCAACATCATCACATGATTATTTTCCTTTAAAATCATCACATATGCAATCAAGAGTTAGATATTATTTACCTTTGATAATCTTGACGTAGTGGTCTTCAACATCTTCTTTCTTTTTTTTATATGTCTCCTCTAGCTTTAGCCATAGATCCTTGGCGGAAGTGAATTGTCCCATGCTCTCTTTGATAGGCCTTGAAATTCCACTAAGAATGGTCTTGAGATCCAATGCATCATTCTTCTTTCCTTCCCTTTGAGCTACAAACTTTGACTTGTTCTTCAACGGAATTGATCCACCAATGGCTGCCTTCCAAATAGTTCCTCCCATTGTTTTCAAATACACTCTCATCTCTATTCTCCAAGTAGAATAGTTTTCCTCATCAAGGATTGGTATTTCATCATCCATTTGTCTGTCTATGGATCTCCTTCAAGCTTGTTAAGGCTTGTAGTGAAGGCTCGCTTTGACACCAATTGTTGGACACACCTACCACACTTAGAGGGGAGGGGGGCTGAATGAGTGTGAAGATATTTTTCCCAAAACTTCCCTCTTACACAAAAACTCCTTAGTTAACATTTAACATTTTCTCATTACTCATTGATTTCATTTATAATCAGCTATATGTGAATACATATCAGCAACATATCATCAACAAATCATCTCCACAAGCAACACAAAGAACACAAGATGTATGTACAATTTTTCTTTTTATTATGGACCTCAATCCGGGGGTTTTTGAGAAACAAATGAATAGAGTACAACTCTACAAGAGCACTAGATCTATATGAAAGACTCAGCTTACATTATCAGCACCAACTAATATGAGGCAACAACCCTCAATAGATATCAATCTGTCAACATAAACAAGTGCACCAACCATGCACCAACCTGTGCCAAACAACCTGCAATCAACTTATACAATAAACAAGTGCAGCCAACGATGTACCAAGTATATACCAATCATGTGTAAAATAATCATCAACAATGAGTCATCAATATGTACCAACATCATCAACTATAAACCTCAAGTATGTGCCAACTCATCAACTGCTTGTCTCAACCATGACTAGTTTTGGATTAGTCGACAACCCCAACTTGAAATAATCATAACTTTCTACCTATAATGAGTAAAGATATGAAACTGATACACAATGTCCCTTCGTGTGTTTTATGCAATTTATCCTAGTCACACTACTTGGAACCTCTCAGAAAAGGAGTTATAGAAAAAATGACATACCTTGTTGAATTCTGGCGTATTCTAGAGAGTGACCTTGTAGAGTGTGGACCACACAAAATGTTCATCGAATTTATCTAAAACTATTACAAAACATACTGCATCCTGTACCGTAACCAACACATTTGGTATCACTGAATTTGGATCTATTATGAATAAGTTATGACTTTGTTACCCGAAACACTTTCTTTTGACTAGTTTCATGACTAGCCACAAACCCTATTTTCCATGACATGTAACTCCCACAATACAACGAACCTCAAGCTGCATTTTTTACCACTGATACTTTGGTATGTTTTATCAATGGAATAGAAATTTCACAGTCTGAATCATTATATAAAAAATGTTATAGAGAAAATGGTGAGATGACCTGTAAATAACATATCTTAGAAAGCACCATCAAAAGAATTTAGCCTTCCTTGCATTTTGGCCTTCTTTTCTTCACCTTTCCTCAGAATTTCAGCTTAGATATCCTTGGTTACCTTAGAAACATATAGATATTCAATATTCTCCAGTGTGATTAAAATCAGAGAGCCCTGCCTCTTATTTATACTCTCCAAGTAGCTTCCTTAAAAACATCTTCTAGGTCACTTGGCCCCACTTTCCTTATTTTAGGGTTAACCCACTTCTAATTTCTCCATTAAATTTATTATTTAAATAATTTATTTTGT
>SNQJ01S0002757.1:139094-167222 GCA_010110895.2 Picea sitchensis | reverse complement strand
TTTCCTTATTTTAGGGTTAACCCACTTCTAATTTCTCCATTAAATTTATTATTTAAATAATTTATTTTGTATTCACTTTGAATTATAGTACACTCATCACTTCACTTTATTATTTACCTTTTAAAATTCCTTAAATCACTTTGACTACTTTGACCTTTTCGGGCTTCTAGATGACATGTGAGGGTCCTCCAACTTTGTAAGGCCATAACTCTCAAACCGTGAGAAGTTATGTGAAGTTCCACATACCACCAGAAATGGCATGACATGTAATATTCATATAGAATAGTATTCTCTAAAAATATATCATAACTCATACCATTACCCATCAAACAAACTTGGGTCGATTACCCAAACCTGGGGTCTCCAACTTCTCATGGCCATAACTCTCAAACCATGAGGAGTTATGTGAAAATCCAAATACCACCGGAAATGGCATGACAAGTAATATCCATCTAGGATAGTTTCACCAACAATTTCCTTGATCTTTATCTCATTATTCCACATACAAGCATGGGTCCTCCAACCATTCTTCTAGGATAACTCAATCCGTAAAGAATCTTCCCGTGAGGGCTTTCACCGTAAGGGGACCACTTTGGAGTTCATCCATTTGTGCACCTTATCAATCATGATAATAAAATAATGAGAGAAAGAGTCCTCCAACCATTCTTCTAGGATAACTCAATCTGTAAAGCATCTTCCCGTGAGGGCTTTGACCATAAGGGGACCACTTTGGAGTTCATCCATTTGTGCACCTTATCAATCATGATAAGAAAATAATGAGAGCAAGGTCCCTCCAACCATTCTTCTAGGATAAATCAATCCGCAAAGCATCTTTTCGTGAGGGATTTCACCATAAGGGGACCACTTTGGAGTTCATCCATTTGTGCACCATATCAATCATGATAAGACAATAATGAGTCATCTACACATTTTTCCAAAAATGCATCATATACCAATGAAACCACAACTATCCATCTTCATAATGTATCAATGACAACTCATTGATCCATGTTTATCAGATCAATGAGAACTCATTGATCCATCTTCATCTATGAAATCTCATGAAGAAAAATACATATTATATTACATCAATCATCAATCAATCAATCCTTTGACATCAATCAATCACTTGACATCAATTAATGACATCAATCAATCAAACCATTGGCATCAATGACAACATGATCCCACAAATCTTGCCCAACTAGGTAAAAAAAATGCAGAAAAAACTCGATCGTCCCGTCGTCCGGGCCGAGGCTCTTGTCCTTTGAGAAACCTTGTAGAACTACTAAAATTTCCTTCAAAGAGCAGGGTTTTTCCAAAACTGAAGCATCCTCTTGCGTTACCATTCTTGGAAAAAGTCTAACAATCTCAATCTGATACTTAATGTGAAATGAATTAGATGCTTTGTAATAAGAAGAGAAATGATTGTAAGAAAAATTATTGATGTCTTCCCTATGAGAAGAAACTTTGCCCGAATCATCCTCAATCTCCCAAACAATTTTTTTGTTCTTGTGGTAGCGAGCAAACTGATGGAATTGTTTTTTGTTCTTGTCATCATTGGAGATCCATATCACTCTGCTCTTATGTCTCCATCACTCCTCCTCCTCAAGAAACATCTTCTTTCGATCACTCTTCAGTTTGCAAAGAATTTCCTCATAGTCTAAGGATTGAAATCCTCGGGCCTTTTGGAAGAGAATATCAACAATGAAAGCTTCAATTTTTTCTAGATCCACTTGCTCTTTAATTTTTTTAATTTTTAACCAAGATTTTGTCTTCTCTTTCAAAATTGAGATTTTTAAAACAATTTTGTTCTTAGTGTCTTCCTGATAGGATAGATATGCATCCGACCACACCTCCCAAACCAGAGTAGTAAAAGACTCATCTTGAATACAGGAAAAATTAAACTTGAAGGGAAAAGCCATCTTTAGTCTGTCATCCTCTAGCTGGAAAAAGATTGGCTCATGGTCGGAAATGAAAGGGTACTCGACCCATGCATGAAAACGTCCTAAGGATTGAAGAAGTTTCCCAGCCACAAGAAACCTATCCAACCATTTTGAGATTCTATTTATCACCACTCTCCCATTTCTCCAAGTTGGCACTGCTACTACTATTGTCGCATCCACCAAATTATATTTTGTGAATAAACCTTTGAAAAATCTTGCTAAAGAATCGGTCAGAGAAAAATCACCCCAGGATTCCTTAGGGCTAGTAGATAGATTCAAATCGCTTCCCAATATTAAGTTGTCGGATCCTAAAAGACCTTCTCGATCGACCTTTTCCTAGAAAAGTTTTGGTCTTTGCATGAGGCATAAACATTCAGTAAAGTCAGATTCCTTTTTGTATATAAGCAAGAACGAGACAACATAATTCCTCCAACACTTAAAACTGGAGAAAACTCAAAACATGTAGGGTCCCACATGGCTAGGAGGCCTCCATAATTTTTGACCGAGCTAACTGCACACATCATCCAACTTGGTCTGAGAGAAAACATGAAATTACTAGCCTTTTCCGCCTCCACTAGGGTTTCTTGAAAGAAAATTATTGCGGGACATATTGTTTCTAGGAGCCTTTTCATAGAGGAAGATTTTAGGGGGCCTCCCACCCCTCTGACATTGAGGGAGAGAAAGATCATGAATTTTCACATGCAAGGGATTTCATGGCTCTAAGCGCCCCTTTATCGTGTTTAGTCGAAATAGAAACAACAGAAGAAAATGACATGCTAGTTTTTTTACATGCACTCTGAGTTTTTAGGGGAGAGAGTTGAAAACCTAAGCCTCGAGACCAAGCCTGTTCCTTGAATGTGTTCAAAATTTTCCCCCTTGATGAAGTCAAGGCTTCTAGAGAACCTCTGTTCAGAACTAGTTCCCTCCCAAGGTAAGTTGGAACGGGAAAAGGTTCGAATAAAGCATTGATAGGGGGAACTAAGGACGAAATCAAAGACTCCAAAGAAGAATCACTATCAAATGACTTTCTATAACCTGGAGGAAGTCGGGAATCTTCCTCCTCTAGACTAGGAGAAAGGTTATGAGGGATCGACAACTCACAAGGGAAGCAATTCTACAGCAGGTTTTTCCGGGGAAAAGAGGAGTCTAGAGAGGAGTGGGAAGGGTTTGGACTGGTAACTGGAGCAGCCGGAAAAGTAGAGGCTTGAGTTGAGGGGGTTTGACTAACTAACCAGTCTCTCTCCCAAGCCAACAAAGAGCTATATAAGAGAGGAAATAAGAGTTTGATCTTATCCATGAAAGAGGAATCCACCGTATCAGGACTGTTGGCTGAAGAGTAACCCAGGTAGGCCCCAACCAAAGAAGTATCATCCATAGGAGAATAACAGTCCCCCAGATTTGGTTATGGAGTGTCCTCCTTCTCAGTTACACCAAAGGGAAGAGAGAAATATTTGTGCAAATGTCCATTTATTCTACACAAAGAACAACAGAACGAGATTCCTAAGTAATCCATCCTTTGAACATAGAGTTGGTCTCTCCATTCGATGTCTAGAGTCTCCAAAAGGCCAACATGTAACTCAACTTCAACTAGGACCCTGGCCATTCGTTTGTCCACCCCTCGTAGTGCACTGCCATCAACTTTAAGGAAACGTCCCAAGGAGTTTCCTATCACCTCTATCAGAGATTAATAATTTCACCACCTGGATAGCAACAGATCGGTGGCAGTCTTGACTCTTCAATACTCGAGGACTTAGCACCGAGTTACTAAATTGTTTTAAATTGCTTAAACAGTGGCCGACTTAACCTTTGCAGGCTTGAGACACCATCACTGCCTTAATCAAATTGTTTTAGAGATCGAAGGGGAAATTTTAGTTTTGTATAAGTACCTGAAACATATTGTAATCTGCATTATCTTGAAGACATTTTCTTGAATTGAAGCTCTTATGGTGAATTCTCATTCATTCTCTCTGAGTTTATTTTTTGAGTTAGTAAACTCTATTTAGAATTTTTTTTTTGTTTTACTTTTGGGACATTCACTGGCTTATGCAATAGTCACGCTCACTCTCCAAGTGCCGAAACCCGCAGTGGGTCCACAACTTGATTGCATTTCGCGAATCAACAATTGAAGGTGCATTATCTTTTGGCATCGTGTGTTTGTAAATGTCGATACCCGAAACCCCGAAAGATATGGCCTCACAACCTTCTCGCGACTTCTCGATTAGGCGATTGTGGTTATGCGCTGTTTTGTATTAAGGGTCTGCAAACCCTGAACCCCGAAAGCACCGGACCCACACTCCATCTTCACTTTCGCGATTCGAGAGTTGTTGTGTGTGGCATTGGGTGTTCATGTTCAATGAAATCTCGAACCTTGATTGGCCCTGTTTCTTTCATTTGGTATCAGATCCATACAGTCGTTGTTTTCACTACGCGTCGAAGGGCGCAAAAGTTTCTCTGTCTATTTGACCGCTGCTATGTTAAGAATATTTTGCTGCATTCTCTTCTTAGTTCAATGGATATTATCCCTGTTGGTGTCTAATTCTCTTTCTACAGAGAAGTTTATTTGATTTCCTTCAATTTTTATAAATGGTTGCGTCTGGTAGCACTGCCTCTCAGATTTAGGTTCCTACGCTAAACGAGAAGTCATATGATTCCCGGTACATTCTGATGAGGATGATTTTGCGTTCTCCGGATTTGTGGACTTATGTCATTGAGGGTAATGCTGAGCCAGCTGATGTTGCCACAGAATTGGATCTGTCTAATGCTGACCGTGTTTTGCTAAAGGAAAACATGAAGAAAGATAACAAGGATCTTGGATTAATCCAGCAAGGATTAAATGAATCCATTTTTATGAAGATTGCATGTGCTACATATTCGAATATGGTTAGGGACATTATTGAAACCAATTATCAAGGTGTGTCCAAGGTGAAGTCAGTCAAGTTGCAGAATTTAAGAAGGAATTTTGAAAATACTAAGATGAAGGATAATGAAAGTCTTGATACTTTCATGACTCAAGTAATGAGTGTTATGAACTAGCTCAGGCAGTATGGAGATGATGTTGAGAATAAAAGAGTTATTGAGAAAGTGCTGAAAAGTTTACCCAAGAAGTTTGAGCCTATTGTTGTTCCCATAGAAGAATTTACAGATTTATGTCTAATGCAAATTGATGAGTTAACCGGTTCTCTTGTTTCTCATGAATCTAGGATATCTAGATATGAATAAGGATCAATGGAGCATGCTTTGAAATCCCAAATTCATGTTACCATAGGAAGAAGCAGAGGAAGATTTCATACTCGTGGAAGAGGAGGTCGATTTTCTGGTCCAAGGGACAGCATATCTGAATCAGAGTATGAGCAGAAGTTCCAGCAGAATCCTCTTACTTTAAGAGGGAGTAGCAACAAACCTTGGTAGCAAGATAATCAGAGGTATGATAAAACCAAAGTACAATGTTATTATTGTAATAAGTTTGGGCATTTTGCTAACAAATGTTGGAAGAAATAGGCAGATGCTGGAAAGCAGTCTTCACATATTATAAATGAGTATGAGGATCATCAAAATCCTATGTTTTTGACCTGTAATGTCACTCAAGAAAGTGCTAGTGATATTTGGTTTTTGGATAGTGGCTGTAGTAACCACATGACTGGTAATAAGGACTTATTTTCTTCTATTGATATTAGTATTCAGTCTGAAGTAAAACTGGGAAATGATTGTAAGTTTAGAGACAATGGTAAATGTATAATTCTAGTTTACACTAAGAACAATTAGAGAAGAAATATTGATGATGTTTATTTTATCCTTGGTTTAAAATGCAATCTTATTAGTGTTGGACAACTATTGGAGAAAAAGTACAGAGTGTTCTTCAAGAACAAGGTATGTACAATCTATGATAAATTACCCAACAAACAATTGATTGCAAGAGTAGAGATGTGGCTCTTTTCTCTGTTTTTATCTTGAATAGAAGTCCGACAAAAACCGTGAGGGATCATGTACCTCAGGAAGCTTGGGATGGTAAGCCTTGCTATGTTTCTCATTTCAAAAATTTTGGATGTGTTGCATTTACACATGTACCTACAGAAATGAGGAGAAGTTGGATGATGGAAGCGAGAGATGTATCTTTTTTGGATACAGTGAAGAATCTAGGGCATATAAACTCTATAATCCCATCACCAAGAAATATGTAATCAACATAGATGTTCAGTTTAAAGAAGATGAAACCTGGGATGGAAGTATTGACAAATCAATTTTAGAGGGAGATGTGTTACCCCNATACAGTGAAGAATCTAGGGCATATAAACTCTATAATCCCATCACCAAGAAATATGTAATCAACATAGATGTTCAGTTTAAAGAAGATGAAACCTGGGATGGAAGTATTGACAAATCAATTTTAGAGGGAGATGTGTTACCCCATGAAGATGATGATGGAGCTGAGAAGGCTAAAGAAGATGGACAGATGGTTCCACATGCACATATGCCTGCAGCAAGAAGTCCAACAAGGCTAGCACCAGATTTCAACCCATCTCAATTTAGAACGCCAAGAACTCATGAGCATGGTGAGCCATCTAGATATGGTGGACATCAATCAGATTCACAGTTAAGTAGTGAATCAAATCCCACTTTAGCTTCATTAAGAAACATATTTAAAGGGTAGAAGACTAGAATCTTAAGAGAATTGTATGATCAAAATGAATAATTAGATCAGATTTCAAATTTTTCATTAACGACATGTGATAGTGTAAGTTTTGATGAAGCTGCTAAAGAGGATGTATGGATAAAAGCAATCAATGAGGAGATTGATTCTATTGAAATAAATCACACTTGGGATCTTGATTATTTACCTAAAGGTAAGAACAATATTGGTGTTAAATGGGTTTATAAGACTAAGTTGAATGCATATGGTCAAGTTGAAAAATACAAGGCAAGACTTGTAGCTCAAGGGTATAGTCAACAACCTGGTATTGATTACAATGAAACTTTTGCTCCTATAGCAAGGATTGACACAGTGAGGATGTTATTATCTATTTCATCTCATAATAGATTGATCATGCATTAGATCGACATCAACTCTGCATTATTGAATGGATATTTGGAAGAAGAGGTTTATGTAAGACAACCTTCGGGTTATGAGATTGATAAACATAGAGATAAAGTTTATAAGTTGAGGAAAGCCTTGTATGGATTGAAGCAGGCATCCAGAGTTTGGTATAGCAGGATTGATGAATACCTAATTAGTGTTGGATTCAACTGAATTCCATGTGAACCAACTCTGTATACAAAGGTAGACCAAAAAGGTAAAATTTTGATTGTCTGTTTCTATATTGATGACTGGATTTTTACTAGAGATCTATGTGTAGATGATTTTAAAAATGCCATGAAAATAGAGTTTGAGATGACTCATTTAGGTTTGATGAAACATTTTCTTGGAATTGAAGTGGATCAATCTGATGATGGCATTTTCATTTGTCAAAATAACTATGCAAATGAAGTGCTGAAAAGGTTTAGAATGTTGAATTGGAAGCCAGCTGCAACACAGATGGCAACTGGTATTAAATTGAGCAAGTATGATGAAGGATCATATGTTGATCCAACCCTATATAAGAGGCTAGTTGGAAGCCTTATGTACTTAATGACAACTAGACCTGACATTATGTTTTTTGTAAGTTTGATTTCGAGATTCATGGAGACTCCGAATAGTACTCATTGACAAGCAGGAAAGAGGATCCTGAGATATGTTGCTGGAACAATTGATTTTGGTATCCGATATACATCAAGATTAAACTTTGAGCTGATCAGATATACTGATAGTGATTTTGCAGGTTCCATTGATGACAGGAAAAGCACATCTAGGTATGTGTTCAGTCTTGGATCTGGAGCAGTGGCATGGGAATCAAAGAAACAACCCATTGTGACTCTATCTTCTACTGAGTTAGAGTATGTTGCAACAACTGTAGCTGCATGTCAAGCTGTGTGGATGAGAAGGGTCTTGAATAAATTGTTTCATAACCAAAATGATGCAACCAAGATTGTTTGTGACAATAAGTCTTCCATTGCATTGTCAAAGAATCACATTTTTCACAAACAAAGTAAGAACATTGATACAAGGTATCATTTCATTCAAGAGTTGGTAATTGGTAAGGATATTTTTTTTGAGTTGTGTAGATCTGAAGAACAATCTGTAGAAATTTTTATGAAGCCTTTGGGAAATGAATTGTTTAAAAAGCATAGAAGTAATATTGGGGTTTGCAAGCTGTAATGCATTGTTTACAACAATTTTGTTTTACATGTTTTAGTTTCTTTTTCCCTGAAATGATTAAGAGGGAGTATGTCATAGATTAATCATTTCTCTGCCTGGATAGTGGCAGATCGATGGCAGTGTTGACTCTTCAAGTCTTGAGGACTTAGCGTCGATTTACTAAATTGTTTTAAATTGCTTAAACGGTGGTCAAATTATCATTTGCAGGCTTCAGACACCATCACCTCCTTAATCAAATTCTTTTAGAGATCGAAGGGGCAATTTTCGTTTTGTATAAGTACCTAAAACGAATTGTAATCTACATTATCTTGAAGACATTTTTTTGAGTTGAAGTTGTTACGGTGTATTCATAGTCATTCTCTCTGCGTTTAATTTTTGAGTTAGTAAACTCTTTTCATAATATTTTTTTTTGTTTTACTTTCGGGATATTCGCTAGCTTATACAATAGTCATGCTCACTCTCCAAGTGCTGAAACCTGTAGTGGGTCCACAGCTTGATCACATTTCGCGAATAGACAATTGACAATGCATTATCTTTTGGCATCGAGCATTTGTAAACGTCGATACCCGGAACCCCGAAAGAGATGGGCCCACAACCTTCTCTCTACTTTGTGATTCAGTGATAGTGGTTGCGCGTTGTTTTGTATCAAGTGTCTGCAAACCCCGAAACCTGAAAGCATCAGGCCCACATACCATTCGCACCTTCTCTATTCGAGAGTTGTGTGTGGCAATAGGTGTTCATGTTCCCTGAAATCCTGAACCCCGAACCTCAATTGGCCCCGTTTCTTTCATTTGGTATCAGAGCCATACCGTCGTTGTTTTCACTACGCATCGAAGGGTGCAGAAGTTGCTCTATCGTTTTTACCGTTGTTGTGTTAAGAATATTTTTCTACGTTCTCTACTTAGTTTAGTGGAGATTATCCCTCTTGGTGTCTAATTTTATTTTTGCACAAAAGTTTATTTGATTTCCTTTAATTTTTATAAATGGCTACGTCTGGTAGCACTGCCTCTCAGATTCAGGTTCCTGTGCTGAACGAGAATTCATATGATTCTTGGTACATTCAGATGAGGATGATTTTTCATTCTCAGGATTTGTGGACTTATGTCATTGATGGTTATGTTGAGCCAACTGATGTTGGAGAAGAATTGGCTTTGTCTAATGCTGACCATGTTTTGTTGAAAGAAAACAGGAAGAAGGATAACAAGGCTCTTGGATTAATACAACAAGGATTAAATGAATCCATTTTTATGAAGATTGCATGTGCTACATCTTCGAAGATGGCTTGGGACAGTATTGAAACCAATTATCAAGGTGTTTCCAAGGTGAAGACACTCAAGTTGCAGAATTTAAGAAGGGATTTCAAAAATCTGAAGATGAAGGATAATGAAAGTGTTGATACTTTCATGACTCAAGTAATGAGTGTTGTGAAACAACTCAGGCAATATGGAGATGATGTTGAGAATAAAAGAGTTATTGAGAAAGTGCTGAGAAGTTTTCCCAAGAAGTTTGCGCCTATTGTTGTTCCCATAGAGGAATTTAAAGATTTAAGTCTAATGCAAATTGATGAGTTAACTGGTTCTCTTGTTGCTCATGAATATAGGATATCTAGATATGAAGAAGGATCAATGGAGCATGCTTTGAAATCCCAATTGAATTTTACCAGAGGTAGAAGAAGAGGAAGTTTTCATACTCATGGAAGAGGAGGTCGATTTTCTGGTCCAAGGGACAACAGAGATGCATCAGAGTCTAAGCAAAAGTTCCAACAAAATCCTCTTAATTTAAGAGGGAGCAACAACAAACCCTGGCAACAAGATAATAAGAGGTATGGAAAAACTAAAGTACAATGTTATTATTGTAAGAATTTTGGGCATTTTGCTAACAAATGTTGGAAGAAATAGGAAGATTCTAGAAAACAGTCTGCACATATTATAAATGAGTATGAGGATCATCAAAATCCTATTTTTTTGACCTATAATGTCACTCAGGAAAGTGCTAGTGATATTTGGTTTTTGGATAGTGGTTGCAGTAACCACATGACTGGTAATAAGGACTTATTTTCTTCTATTGATACTAGTATTCATTCTGAAGTAAAACTGGGAAATGACTATAAGGTTATAGTCAATGGTAAAGGTATAATTCCAGTTTACACTACGGACAATCAAAGAAGAAATATTGATGATGTTTATTTTGTGCCTAGTTTAAAATGCAATCTTATTAGTGTTGGACAACTGTTGGAGAAAAAGTATAGAGTGTTCTTCAAGAACAAGGTATGTACAATCTATGATAAATTACCCAGCAAACGGTTGATTGCAAGAGTACAGATGACCAAGAATATAATGTTTCCACTTGTTATGAGAAATGATTTGAGTGGTTTTGTGAATGCTTATAAAGTTGGAAGTTTAGATGAATCTTGGTTATGGCATTTGAGATATCGTAATTTACATTTTGGTGGCTTAGATTTGTTACAGAAGAAATAGATGGTAAAGGGGTTATCTTGTATTCAACAACCTGGAAGCTCTTGTGAGAGTTGTATACTTGGAAAACATCATAGAGAGAAATTTGTTTGAGGTGTTTCCTATAGAGAAAAATATCCATTGGAAATTGTCCACACAAATTTGTGTGGACCTATGCAAACACCTTCTTTAACTGGTTGTGTTTATTTTATGACTTTTATTGATGATTTCAGTAGGAAGACTTGGTTGTATTTGTTGAAGAAAAAATCTGAAGCCTTTGAAGTTTTTAAGAAATTTAATTCTATGGCTGAGAATGAGAGTGGTCGAACCATTAAAATCCTCAGGTCTGATAGAGGAGGTGAGCATAAATTGAATGAATTCATTCAATTTTGTGATCTGCATGGAATTAAAAGGCAGTTTACTACTCGATATACTCCACAGCAGAATAGAGTGGCTGAAAGGAAGAATTAGACCATCATGGATATGGCTCGATGCATGTTGAAAGAGAAGCATATTTCAAATGAATATTGGGGATATGAGGCTCTTTTCTCTGTTTTTATCTTGAATAGAAGTCTGACCAAAACTGTGAGGGATCGTGTACCTCAGGAATCTTGGGATGGTAAGCCTTGCAATGTTTCTCATTTCATAATTTTTGGATGTGTTGCATTTGCACATGTACCTGCGGAAATGAGGAGAAAGTTGGATGACAGAAGTGAGATATGTATCTTTGTTGGATACAGTGAAGAATCTAGGGCACATAAACTCTACAATCCCATCACGCAGAAATATGTAATCAACAGAGATGTTCAGTTTAAAGAGGATGAAGCCTGGGATGGAAGTATTGACAAATCAATTTCAGAGGGAGCTGTGTTACCCCGTGAAGATGATGATGGATTTGATTAGGATGAAGAAGATGGACAGATGGTTCCACATGCACATACGCCTGTAACAAGAAGTCCAACAAGGCTAGCACAAGATTTCATCCCATCACAATTTAGAACACCAAGAACTCATGAGCGTGGTGAGCCATATGGATGTGGTGGACATCAATGAGATTCACAGGTAAGTAGTGAATCAAATCCCACTTTAGCTTCATTAAGAATCAGATTTAAAGGAAATAATACTAGAAGCTTAAGAGAATTGTATGATCAAAATGAAGAATTAGATCATATTTCAAATTTTTCATTAATGGCATGTGATCCTGTAACTTTTGATGAAGCAGCTAAAGAGGATGTCTGGATAAAAGCAATGGATGAGGAGATTGATTCCATTGCAAGAAATCACACTTGGGATCTTGTTCATTTACCTGAAGGTAAGAAAAGTGTTGGTGTTAAATGGGTTTATAAGACTAAGTTGAATGTAGATGGTTAGGTTGAAAAATACAAGGCAAGACTTATAGCTCAGGGGTATAGTCAGCAACTCGGTATTGATTATAATGAAACCTTTTCTCCTGTAGCAAGGATTGACACAGGGAGGATGGTCGTAGCTATTGCAGCTCAGAATAGATGGATCATGCATCAAATCGACGTCAAGTCTACATTATTGAATGGATATTTGGAAGAAGAGGTTTATGTAAGACAACCTCCGGGTTATGAAATTGATAAACACAGAGATAAAGTTTATAAGTTGAGGAAAGCCTTGTATGGATTGAAGCAGGCATCCAGAGTTTGGTATAGTAGGATTGATGAATACCTAATCAGTGTTGGATTCAGCTGAAGTCCAAGTGAACCAACTATGTATACAAAAGTAGACTAGAAAGGTAAAATTTTGATTGTCTGTTTGTATATTGATGACCTGATTTTTACTGGAGATCTATCTGTAGATGATTTTAAAGATGCCATGAAAACAGAGTTTGAGATGAATGATTTAGGTTTGCTGAAATTTTTTCTTGGAATTGAAGTGGATCAATTTGATGATGGAATTTTCATTTGTCAAAATAACTATACAAATGAAGTGTTGAAAAGGTTTAGAATGTTGAATTGCAAGTCAGTTGCAACACCAATGGCAACTGGTATTAAACTAAGAAAGTATGATGAAGGAACATATGTTGATACAACCCTATCTAAGAGGCTGGTTGGAAGCATTATGTACTTAAAAACAACCAGACCTAACATTATGTTTGTTGTAAATTTGATTTCGAGATTCATGGAGACTCCGAAGAGTACTCATTGGCAAGTAGGAAAGATGATCCCGAGATATGTTGCTGGAACAACTGATTATGGTCTCTGATATACATCAAGATTAAACTTTGAGCTGATTGGATATACTGATAGTGATTTTGTAGGTTCCATTGATGACAGGAAAAGCACATCTGGGTATGTGTTCAGTCTTGGATCTGGAGCAGTGGCATGGGCATCAAAGAAACAACCCATTGTGACTCTATCTTCTACTAAGGTAGAGTATGTTGCAACAACTGCAGCTACATGTCAATCTGTGTGGATGAGAAGGCTCTTGAATGAATTGTTGCATAACCAAAATGATGCAACCTAGATTGTCTATGACAATAAGTATTCCATTGCATTGTCAAAGAATCACATTTTTCACAAACAAAGTAAGCACATTGATACAGGGTATCATTTCATTCGAGAGATGGTAACTGGTAAGGAGATTTTTGTTTAGTTCTGCAGATCTGAAGAACAATTTGCAGACATTTTTATGAAGGCTTTGGGAAATGAATTGTTTAAAAAGCATAGAAGTAATATTGGGGTCTACAAGTTGTAATGCATTGTTTACAACAATTTTGTTTTACATGTTTTAGTTTGTTTTTCCCTGAAATGATTCAGAGGGAATATGTCAGAGATTAATCAATTCACCGCCTGGATAGCAGCAGATCGGTAGCAGTCTTGACTCTTCAAGACTCGAGGACTTTGCATTGATTTACTAAATTGTTTTAAATTGCTTAAACGCTGGTTGACTTAACCTTTCTAGGCTTGAGAAACCATCATCGCCTTAATCAAATTCTCTTAGAGATCAAATGGGCAATTTTTGTGTGGTATAAGTACCTGAAACAGATTGTAATCTGCATTATCTTGAAGACATTTTTTTGAATTGAAGTTGTTATGGTGTATTCACGGTCATTCTCTCTGCATTTAATTTATGAGTTAGTAAACTCTGTTCATATTTTTTTTTTTGTTTTACTTTCGGGACATTCGCTGGCTTATGCAACAGTCATGCTCACTCTCTAAGTGCTGAAACCCGTAGTGTGTCCACAGCTTGATCACATTTTGTGAATCGACAATTGACGGTGCATTATCTTTTGGCATCGAGCATTTGTAAATGTCGATACCCAAAACCTAGAAAGAGTTGGGCCCACAACCTTCTTACGACTTCGCGATTCAGTGATTGTGGTTGTGCGCTATTTTCTATCAAGGGTCTGCAAACCCCGAAACTAGAAAGCACTGGGCCCACACTCCATTCACACTTTCACGATTCGGGATTTTTTGTGTGTGGTGTTGGGTGTTTGTGTTCGCTGAAATCCTGAACCCCAATTAGCCCCGTTTATTTCAACCTCCAGGGCTCGATGGTTCCAAGGATGCAAAGGAAGCCCCATAAGAAGAATACAGAGATGTCAAAAGCTGAAGTGTTCAGTTTCTGGAATGAAGCCCACCGCTAGCGCTTCAGCATTAAGCTCCCTCCACCATAGCCTCAGAACTTGTTAAGAATGAGAGTCGAGTCCTCATGAGACTTGAAGATGAAGCCCTTGAAAGTGTTATTTCCTCTGGAATATAACTCAAGACCGGCTCTCAAGAGGTCTTCATCCAATCTGATAGTTTTTGTGTACAACGTTCTTTGTATGCAAACCTACCAACAAGAAAACACATGGCCACGTTACATGCATCCTCCATACCTACATCCATACCCAAGACCAAACGTTGATTTTTCCTCTTAGGCTTCTATACCTTCTGTGATCAGTATCTGGTCCGACCCTGAGGGCTTATAAGATCTTTTTTGCATTTTGAATAACTGATACTCCTATGAAAACTAAAATCTGTCTTTTGTTGAGGGGAAATAGGCTTATTGAGAGAAGGATCTTCCTTCGGAAGGGAGCCACCTTCTGTAACATTCAGATAAGAGGTCCCTAACTCCCGAGTCAGGCCTGAAGCTTTTTGAAAGTCACTAGACTGACCAGGCTACAATCGATGATAAGCCAACCACAGACTGTCTTAAAGAGTTTGTGGGATCCGCTTCTTGTAGTAGTTGTTAACAATCTCATCGACCGATGCTAGAAGTCTTGGTCTCTCCCAAGGGTCCACGTCCTCTCCACTTAACTGGGTAGAGTTCTCAATCTCCATAAGGGATAGTAAAGGGCCTTACTGAAACCATTACCTCGAGATTAGAAAAGAAGAGAAAGACAGAGTAATGCAGTCACAGTCCTGCAACAAGGAGAAGTGGGGGCCCAGAGTAAACCAAGTAAAAGGTTCAATACACAGAGCGCGGGAAGGAAGAAGTTACAACAAGCCCTGACTACTAAAAGACCGCAGGACAAAACCCAAGAAGACCGGTTGATGTCTTAGAGGATAAGACAAAAAGAAACAGAGAAAACCATCATACCTGTAGCACACTATGACTTCTTAAAGAAACTCAAAACACCCTTACCGAATCATCTAAACCTCAAAACTAAGTCTCGGTAAATGTCTGAACCCCCTGGCACCTGTGATCTCGCCATTGTTGCTGCATCAGACTTTCCCGCCTAGTTGCAGGATTCAAAATCCTTCCCCGCCTCAAGTTAGCCCACTCCTTAACCCACTCCAATCATCACAGATAATGTTGCATCCTTTAAGTCTGCTAACTTGATTAAATTTTGTGAAAACTATGGAATCAAGCTCAGAGATTCCACTACCTATTACCCACAATGTTTCATTCTTACAAATTACAATCTTAAGTATTTGGAATTAGAATCTATGACTGGCAGGCAATGATGGGACCTTTGCAAGATCCAACCCATTTATAAAAGCATCATCATCGATCTCCTCTCCTCTGCAAATTGAATGCCATTTAAAGAAGAATTAAGAAATACAAAGACAGATGAAAGACGTTTTTTTGTCAGTTAATCTTACCCATAGAGATGGCCCGTGAAAAAGGGAAGACTTGAGAGGAAGGTGTCGTCCACGCTCAACACGTCTGTTCCATCGCCTATTTTTTACTATCGTCGGGGGAAATACAGAATGCCTCACCATAAACTATCAATTCATTGGCTACCACGTGTGAATCTTCAGATATTGGGTTCCACTTATGTGTCTTATCTGCTTGTTTATTTGGCTTTGTTGCTATTTATAATTGATCTATTAATAGGGATATCATAAATAAAATCCCCTATTTAAATCTAATTTCTCGGTATTACGATGTCTGTAACTCTTCAAACCTCGATCTTACAACATAATTCATTGCTTGACCTCTGTTAGGTTTGAATAAATATATGGAAGTTTAATGGATCTTTTCTTGAATTACCCTTGTAAGGAATTTGAATATGCTAGGCTTTACCCATGATTATGGGATTTCTGAAAATATAAAATGCTTAACTTATTATGGTGCTGCATGCAAGAACTGATAGTATCTGGTAACTGCTTTGTCTAGTCAATTTTGGAGAAGATTGACCTTATTGCTCTGTTAAAACCCAATATTTCTATATACTTAATTTTGTCACTTTACTCATATTCCCCATACTAGCACAGCGGCAAAGTGGCTCGTGAATGCCGAAATAATACGGTTGGGTGATCCAATATGAAACGCACGGACAGAAACGCACTGACGAATAGAAATACTTGGACAGCTACTGAAATGCACATAGAATTAAGGAAATCCAAAAATTAAATGTGGTAATTTCAAAGGCTAATCAATTAAACTTGGCAATCATATGGTGGTATAGTAATTTCTTAATATGATTAGGTAAATGTTAAAAAGTAAACACATTAACTGATGCATTCAAAAATATAAGGAAGTTATGAAAAGTAAATCACATTCATTGATTTGGGAGGACGACTAAGAATATGCCAAAATCTTCAATTGTTAGCCATCACATTAGAATTTTAGATTAAAAGGTGATTAATTGTGCCCATCTCCAATAAGTACACACTTTTTGGCGTAACAAGAGGCTTTAGCATTTTCAGTACTCCATTTCTTGAGATGAGATTACAGTAAGTAGTGAACATATCTAACGTATATTGTTACACATCGGAGAGACAACTCAACTAGTCAAATTATTTTTCTAAAACAAAGATTAAAATGCAGTTATGATCAAACTTTGTAATGGTCTTCTTTTTCTAGTATTTAAGGTGAAATTTTCAAAGTAAACAGCGGATGGGATGTGGAAATTCAAAGGCTCCACCCAAACAACTTTCATCTGGGTAAAGTACTTTCTTTTTAAGAGGTAACGTATTTCTAAAGCTTGCATTTTCACACTTTTTTGGAAGAAATGATTTTATTAGATAAATATGTCAAAAAAACAAACGAATGGTGGGAGTCCAAGTTTTGGCTCATGCAAACACCCGACTAAAACCAACAAATAAACTCTGCGCATTAAATAAAATCTGCGCAGTAAGTAATCTTCGTGCACTAAAATCAAATCCACGCAGTAAGTAAACTCTGTGCACTAAAATAAAATCCGCGCAAGTTCGCAATCGGTAAAATCAAATAATTACTGTGTTTAATCAAATTAAAAATAATATGGTGAAAACACAATAGTAACTTTGATTCAAAAATATTTTCAGAATTGATCATATCCGATTACAATCCGTTTCAGGTATATATACAGAATTTCAATCTTATAAAAAGATTAATTAAAGTGGTGATGGTGTCTCGTGGCTTGCAAAGGTTAAGGCGACCACTGCTAAAAAAAAATCTATCGATGGTGTTTCGAGTCTTGAAAAGTCAAGACATTGATTTACCATTTGCATAGAGGCAGTTAAATGATTACATCCTGACATACTCCCTCTTAATCATTTTAGAGAAAAATAAACTGAAAATATGTAAAAACAAAATTGTTGTAAATGATGCATTACAGCTTGCAGACCCCAATATTTCTTCTATGGATTTTAAACAATTCATTTTCCAAAGGCTTCATAAATATGTCTGCAAGTTGTTCTTCAGATCTATAGAACTAAATAACAATCTCTTTACGATTTACTAGCTTTCGAATGAAATGATACTTCGTATCAATGTGCTTACTCTGTTTGTGAAAGACGTGATTCTTTGACAGTGCAATGGCAGATTTATTGTCACAGACAATTCGGGTTGCATCATTATGGTCATGCAACAATTCATTCAAGACCCTTCTTATCCACATATCTTGACATGCAACTACAATTGTTGCAACAAACTCTGCCTCAGTGGAAGATAGGGTCACAATGGGTTGTTTCTTTAATGCCCATGCCACTGCTCCAAATCCAAAACAGAGCACATACCCAGATGTGCTTTTCTTGTCATCAATGGAAACTGCAAAATCACTATCAGTATATACGATCAGCTCAAAGTTTAAACTTGAAGTGTATCGGATACCAAATTCAGCTATTCCAACAACATATCTCAAGATCCTCTTTCCTACTTGCCAATGAGTACTCTTCGAAGTCTCCATGAATCTCGAAATCAAACTTACAACAATCATGATATTAGGTTTGGTTGTTGTTGAGTACATAAGGATACAAACTAGCCTCTTATACAGAGTTGGATCAAGATATGATCCCTCATCATACTTGCTTAGTTTAATACTAGTTGTTATAGGTGTTGCAGTTGGTTTACAATTCAATATTCTAAACCTTTTAATTACTTCATTTGAATAGTTAGTTTGACAAATGAAAATGCCATCATCAGACTGATCCACTTCATCACTAATTCCAAGAAAATATTTCATCAATCCTAAATCAGTGATCTCAAACTCTATTTTCATGGCATTTTTAAAATCATCTACAAATAGATCTCCAGTAAAAATCAGGTCATCAACATACAAACAAACAATCAAAATTTTACCTCCCTGGTTTACGTTTGTATACAGAGTTGGTTCACTTGGACTTCTGCTGAATCCAACACTAATCAGGTACTCATCAATCCTGCTATACCAAACTCTGGATGCCTTCTTTTATCCATATAGAGATTTCCTTAACTTATAAACTTTGTCTTTGTTCTTATCAATCTCATAACCCAGAGGTTGTCTTACATAAACCTCTTCTTCCAAATATCCATTCAAGAATCAAGAATTGACGTCCATATGATGCATGATCCATCTATTCTGAGATGCAATAGCTAAGACCATCCTCACAGTGTCAATTCTTGCTACAGGAACAAATGTTTCATTGTAATCAATGTCGGGTTGCTGACTAAACCCCTGACCTACAAGTCTTTCCTTGTACTTTTCAACTTCACCTTCTCCATTGAAGTTAGTCTTATAAACCCACTTAACACCGATATTGTTCTTACCTTCAGGTAAATCTACAAGATCCCAAGTGTTATTTATTTCAATGGAATCGATTTCCTCATCCATTTCTTTTATCCATACATTCTCTTTAGCAACTTCATCAAAACTTACACGATCACATGCCATTAATGAAAAATTTGAAATCTGATCTACTTCTTCATCATGATCATACAATTCTCTTAAGCTTCTAGTCTTCTGTTTTTTAAATTTGTTTCTTAATGAAGCTAAAGTGGGATTTGATTCACTACTTACCTGTGAATCTGATTGATGTCCACCATGTCCAGATGGCTCACCACGCTCATGATTTATTGGCATTCTAAATTGAGATGGGCTGAAATTTGGTGATTGCCTTGTTGGACTTCTTGTTTCAGGTGTATGTGCATGTGGAACCAATTGTCCTCCTCCTTCAGATTTCTCAACTCCATCATCATCTTCACGGGGTAACAAAGCTCCCTCTAAAATTGGTTTGTCAATACTTCCATCCCAAGCTTCATCTTCTTTAAATTGAACATCATTGCTGATTATATATTTTTGGGTGATGGGATTGTAGAGTTTATATGCCCTCAACTCTTCATTGTATCCAACAAAGATACATCTCTCACTTATGTCATCCAACTTCCATCTCATTTTTGCAGCTACATGCGCAAATGAAACACATCCAAAATTTTTGAAATGAGAAACATTGCGAGGCTTACCATCTGAGGCTTCGTGAGATACATGATTCCTCATGGTCTTGGTCAAACTTCTATTCAAGACAAAAATAGAGAAAAGAACTGCATCTCCCCAATATTCATTTGAAAGATGCTTCTCTTTCAACATGCTTCGAGCCATATCCATGATGGTCTGATTCTTCCTTTCAACCACTCCATTCTTTTGTGGAGTATATCGAGCAGTAAACTGCCTTTTAATTCCATGAAGATCACAAAATTCAATGAATTAATTCAATTTTTACTCACGTCCTCTGTGAGACCGTAATATTTTAATGGTTTGACCACTCTCTTTTTCAACCATAGACCTAAACCTCTTGAAAACATCAAAAGCTTCAAATTTATGTTTCAACGAATACAACCATGTCTTCCTACTAAAATCATCAATGAAAGTCATAAAATAAACACTACCATTTAAACAAGGTGTTTGCATAGGTCTACATAAATCCTTGTGGACAATTTTCAATGGAGATTTTTCTCTGTAGGAAACACCTGAAACAAATTTCTCTCTGTGTTTCTTCCTAAGTATACAACTCTCACAAGACCTTGCAGTTTGTTGGATACACAACAACCCCTTTACCATCTGCTTCTTCTGTAATAGATCTAAGCCACCAAAATGTAAATGACCATATCTCAAATTCATTCATCTAAACTTCCATCTTTATAAGCATTCAAAGAACCACTTAAATCATTTCTCATACCAAGTGGAAACATTCTACTTTTAGTTATCTCTACTCTTACAATCAACTGTTTGTTGGGTAATTTATCATAGATTGTACATACCTTGTTCCTGAAGAACACTCTATACCTTTTCTCCAACAATTGTCCAACACTAATAAGATTGCATTTTAAACCAGACACGAAATAAACATCATTAATATTTGTTCTCTCATTATTCTTAGTGTATACTCGAACTACACCTTTAACATTAATTGTAACTTTACAGTCATTTCCCAGTTTTACTTCAGACTGAATACTAGTATCAATAGAAGAAAATAAATCCTTATTACGAGTCATGTGGTTACTACAACCACTATCCAAAAACCAAATATCATTTTCACTTTCTGAGTGACATTACACGTTAGAAACATAGGATTTTGATGATCCTTAGACTCATTTGTGATATGTGGAGACTGCTTTCGAGCATCTACCTGCTTCTTCCAAAGTTTGTTAGAAAAATGCCCAAACTTCTTACAATAATAACATTGTACTTTAGTTCTATCATACCTCTGATTTTCTTGCTGCCAGGGTTTGCTGCTGCTCCCTCTTAAATTAGGAGGATTCTAATGGGACTTCTCCTCAGACTCTGATTGAGTTATGTTCTCCCTTCGACCAAAAAGCGAATTCCTTTTCCACGATTATAAAAACTTCCTCTACCTCTGGATTTTAAAGCATGCTCCATTGATACTTCTTCATATCTAGATATTCTAGATTCATGAGCAACAAGAGAACTAGTTTACTAATCAATTTGCATTAGACTTGAATCTTTAAATTCCTCTATGGGCACAACAACAAGTTCATACTTCTTGGGCAAACTTCTCAACACTTTCTCAAAAACTCTGTTGTCCTCAACATCATCTCCATATTGCCTGAAGTGGTTCACTACACTCATCACTTGAGTCATGAAAGTATCAACACTTTCATTATCTTTCATCTTCAGATTTTCGAAGTTCCTTCTCAAGTTCTGCAACTTGATTGTCTTCACCTTGGACATTCTTTGATAACGGGTTTCAAGAATGTCCCAAGCCATCTTCGAAGATGCAACACTAGAAATCTTTGTAAAAATGGATTCATTTAACCCTTGCTGGATTAATCGAAGAGTTTTGTTATCCTTCTTCCTATTTTCCTTCAGCAAAACATGGTTAGCATTAGACAGAGCCAATTCTACTGCAGTATGAGCTCCCTCGGCATAACCATCAATAACATAAGTCCACAAATCCTGAGAATGCAAAACCGTCCTCATCCAAATATATGAGGAATCATATAACTTCTTGCTCAGGACATAAACCTGAATCTCAGAAGAACTGCGACCAAACGCAGCCATTAATAAAAGTTTGAAATAAATCAAATAAACCTTCATGAAGGAAAAATAGGAAAGTGAAATTGAGCACCAACAAAAATTATCTGCACTGAAATGAGCAATTGACAGGATGCTCTGCAGGATAGATTGGCAGCTCTCATACCAAATGTGAAAAAAAAAAAAAAAAAACGGAGGGAAGGTCAGAGTCTGAGTTTTAGCTCATGCAAACACCAGACTAAAACCAATAAATAAACTCTGCGCACTAAATAAACTCCCTGCAGTAAGTAAACTCCACACAATAAATAAAATCGACACAGTAAGTAAATTTAGTGCAAATATGGATCCGAGTTCCCAATCAGTAAAATCGAATAATTACTGTGTTTAATCAAATTAAAAACAATATGGTAACATGGTGATGGTGTCTCGTGGCTTGCAAAGGTTAAGGCGTTACCTAGTATATAAACATTTTACATAGCAACCATTACATAATCCATTCCGGAGACCCAGCAGTGTTTGACCACAAGACCTCCTCCCAACACTTGGAGAAAGGTACCGTCTTACCAATCACGCTGTCTCACTGGACTTGTTATATTTCCCCACATAGTGGCTGATATGGGAGTGATAAAGCTTCGCAGCCCCAAGGGACACAGGTTTCGAACTCGTGACCTCTCCCCAAACTGGAAGAGTGTGTGCACGTCTTAACCAATTGTGCTATCCCATGGGACCTTAAGGCGTTACACCTAACAAATCCACCGATGGTGTTTCTAATCTTGAAAAGTGGGCAACAGATTTACCGTTTGCACAAAGGGGTGAAATGATTACATCTGATCAAATATAAATTGATTTTTTTCCTTTTTAAAGAATTTAACTTAATCTCTATTATATTTCTATAACTTGTTATTACTTTATTATAGCTAAAACATAATTTTAATTTTAGTGATCTTATTAGCACAACCACATAAAAAAATATTAGTTATTTTACAAGCACAATAATATTTAAATAAAAGTTATTGAAATAAACAGACCTACCACTTTTACTTAAATATAATTATGCTAATTACCAGCACACCTATATAATTGTTGTTGATAAAGGCCAATACACATAGTACAATTTGTATTGAATAAGGTCTTGAGAATTGGACCATTTAATTTAGCATTGTATTTAATTTGCTCATATACTAGATAAACTCTAACTATAAAATAAACAATAATCCTAACAAAACTGTAACCTTAACATAATCTTACATTGTTTTAATCATTTTAATAGTACATTAATTATTTTCAAAATCCACCTTTTTACTTTCATTTAAGACTTATATCAATTTATATAACTTGACAGAAACCTTTATATAACTTGACAGAAACCTTTGTAAAAAAAACTCAATTTATATCAATTGAAACCTTTATGAAAAAAACAACTTCATACAAAGATTTCCTGGCTGTCTATTTACGGTGAAAGTGAAGGCATCCAATAAAAAATAAATCTATACTATGAATAACCTAGAATGTATTCAGGTATGGTGAACATTAATTTTGTATCTTATTGAACTTTTACAACTATAATGCCAACCTATAAAATGCACTGTGAAGAGAATTATATCTAGAATAACGTACTCAGTTATGCTGAACATTAATTTTCTATCTTATTCAAATTTTACAACTATATGCTAACCTATAAAATGAATTATGAAGAGAATTATATCTCGTGTAGTATTGTTGGATTGAGTTCATAGTTTAATTTTGTATTATCGTAACTCATAAACCCGCTATCCTGGTAATTTTTCATTTGCATTGATAAAAATGTACAATATTCTGATTTATGGTTGCTAAATCATGTGGATTCAATTCTGTGTTGGCTCGAGCCATATATTATTTTCACCAGCTGAGAACTAAGAAATGTAATTGTTGTTTATTGATCACTTAGTCCGTAGCTTTCTTAGCTCTTGGAAATCAAAGTTTTGGATGAATTTAACATTCCCATTGTAATGACACCCTTTCCTTAGAGTATCTTTGTTATTAGCTCAGGTCGATGTAATGACAATGCCTTTATGACATTTCCTTCTTATAAATTATTTACTATTGTGTTCTTCACTAAATTTATGTTAGGAAAAACAATTAAAAAAACCTGCAAGTTTACCTGGAACACTCTACATTATTGTTATGTGGAATTTTGAAAATGATGGCTCTATTGTTTCAATGGTTGTATATTATTGTTATGTGGAATTTTGAAAATGATAGCTCTACTTTTTTTTAAAGGGTGTAGGTAAATTTTCTAAGGATACAACCTCTAAGATTAATGGTAATGGTGAGTAAGTATAGTCATTATTATTACCAAATTATTATTTAACTTATTATATGAATTATTTATAGATGCATTAGGTGCATTTGGGGGTGGATGCTATCTGAAATCATCTATTTTATTTGTCCTTGGATGCTATTAGTTATTTATTGTTCTAAAATGATGTTGGAGGATATCAAATATGTAAATGTAGACCTGATACTAATATTAAAACTCTATGATCTAAGATAATAACCTCTCATAACCTCGAAAAGTATTGGTTATAACCAGCAAGAAAAATTCTTAAAATAAATAAATGAATAACTATCATAGTATTCATATTTGTTTGTTAGGCTTTAGCATGAGTGATGTTGAATTGATCGAGAACCTTGAATTAGTAGGCTGAGTCGATCTCAACAGAACCGGATTAGGCACTTTGCTGAAGTTTATTTAGCATGCAAGAAATCATGTCGGACATAGGATTACCAAGCATGGAGTGGCTCATGGTTCCAAGTGAACATGAGTAGTTGGTTTTTCTATTCTCCTAATGTTTCATTCAGTTATTTGAAAATTCAGGTAATGTTTCATTCAGTTATTTGAAAATTCAGGACCTGTAAATTACTCTTGAACACCAACAATTTTTTTTACTGAAAACACTATTCTTTGATACCTTTAAATAATTTGACCTTATTTATGGGAAGAAGGAAGGTTGTAGTGATTAAACAATTTGACCTCATTTATGGGAAGAAGGTTGTTTCCATCATGGAAACCAATGTTTTCCTTGTGAACATTTTCTTACAACACTATCAATGTCAATTTTTATTTCCAAGAATTTTTAATAAAAATAAAAAATACAAATTTTTGCTTTCCCTAAATCACAAAACAAGAATTAATGAAACCATTCAAAAAATTTCCCATGACTTTAAAAAATTCATATTATTAAAAAAAAACAAATATAATGAATCCATGATTGGGAAATCACATCCACCTCATAGAATGAGTAAACACTCAAGAACATAAAACAATATGCTAAGCTCGTACAAATGTTTTTTATTCGTCCACATCCACCTCATAGAATGAGTAAACACTCAAGAACATAAAACAATATGCCAAGCTCCTAAAATGTTTTTCATTCGTCCACTTCAAAGGGAGTGAAGCAAACACTAGATAATCCATTATGGTGGTTTCTTARTAATGACCAAATCTAAGATCTATTATAATTGTTTAGTTACAGAACTAAGTATTMAATTCAAACCTTGAAATGGATGTATGCAATAGATGTAACATATTTTCATTTATATTAAACTTCCATTCTAAGTAACTCTATAAATTTTATATAAACTCTAATTCTAATTTTTGGTATATAAGACGTTAATTTAAATTAATGAACAATATGTAATCCAACAAAGAATGATTATGTATTCCAACAAAGAATGATTGTACTTCTCTTCCCACTTTTTTTGTTTTGGTATTCCAACAAAAAATGATTGTACTTCTCTTCCCACTTTTTTTTGTTTTGTAGCATTGGTAGCAGCCAAATGGTCGGCTGCATCAACCTTAACGAAGGAGGAGTCAAACCCCCCTGATACTCCAAATGAAACATCATTCATCAACTATTTTGCTACTTCCTGCATCATTCAAACAAATCATATCAATACTTCAGAAGGAGAAAATGCAGCTATATTTATTTTTTATAAAATGACTCCATGGGTAAAATCGACATGAGAAAGTACAGTTATATTTATTTTTTATAAAATGACTCCAAGGGTAAAATCGACATGAGAAAGTAGTGGAATTTTGCTATTGGGTTGTAATTTATGAAATGCTTGTATTAAATATAAGATGGTATATCAAATGAGCTGTAACGCTATCCAGAGGAATAAAAGATCAATATGGGATATCAATCCTCCTTGCATCAATTGACTGGTACAGTGGGGCATGCTCTCAGGATCAAATGGGATGTATCACTCTCAAATCAAGATGGGATATGAATGGTTGCATCAACGCACTCACAGCTGGTTAGCGGGGGCATGTTCTCACTAAAAGCTCACTCGCAATAAAAGTGTATTTTAAATATAAATATATCCGTATTAAAAACGCATTTACAATTTGTAAAGAAAGGTATGCATAGTTGGAAACCCACGGTGCCCCATTTATTCGTCAATCAATGGACACTTTAAACATCATTGTTATGGTAATCATYTTAAACATAATGATAAACATAATGATAAACATATATCTTTTGTTATACAAGGAAGTTAATYTTTTAAATCACAATCTYTTATATATTGTGATAACAAAGAATAKTTCAATCATATGAAATCAKGTCAATTAAAACCTCATCTATGATTAAAAGTGAATTAATTATGGCCATTTCCAATAGGTATAAGCCTCCATGACTCGAAATCACATCCACCTCATAGAATGGGTAAACATGCAATACCATAAACCGATATCCCAAGTTCTTACACATATTTTTCATTAGTCCACTTCAAAGGGAGTCAAGCGAACAATAGACTTCCTCATTTCAAGTCGTCATAACTATAGATCATCCATTATGGTGGTTTTCTTAGTAATGACAAAATCAAATATCTAATATAATTGTATAGTTACGAGACTAATGTTGTGAGTCAAAAAAAGAGAACATGAGATGCATATGGAAACCATCAATATGTATAACACAAATTAAATTACATAATTTTGGAAGTTGCAAATTTAGATCAACATTATTTACAAATAAAAGAAACATGACAACAAGGAAATTTATAACATAAATATAAATATTATGAGCTGTAAGAGGATTGAATTCTCATGTACAGAGGAGAAATATATGTGCCAAATTCGAGTCATCTGAAGCATGGTGAGGGAAATGCATAATGTACCATATGATGGGCACAAATGATATTATTAATCAATTGAATTTATATGAAGCCAATACTTTTGTCCAAGAATGAAGAAAATTAGCGGATAATTATATATCCATATGCCTAGAGAGTTATAAGGTGAAGACAAAGCATCGAAATCCATCTTGTCTATTACAACCATTTCCCATTCCTAAGTGGAAATGGGAAGTTTTTATAATTGATTTTATTAAAAATATGCCCAGAACAATGAAGCAATACGATTCCATGAGGGTGGTGGAGGAAAAATTACATTTTATTTTAATAAAGACAACTCACAAGATAGAAAATATTGCATAGATCTATATGACAGAAGTTGTTAGGTTATGCATCCCCCCTACTCCCTTGTAGGGATACACGACCTCCCACTCAAGGATCTATTATTCTTGAGTCAAACGACTCTCTGAAACCTCAATGTTCTCGTTCTATAACTAAACAAATGCCCTTTCGGCTTATTGGTGCAGGTTTAATGGCACCCACGACCTTCCCTTTCACTCCTACGAAATATCAGACTATTTGGCATTAGATCCTTTTCCGATAAGCCCCTCCTTGATGCGACCTTTGGAAATGACCTCACATGAGCACATGATTGCGGGTGCAGCCAAAGGCGGTTTGAAATCAAACTACTTTTTGGCCCAAAATTCTCATCAAGCCTCCACGTGTCTCTTATCAAAACCGTGGTCTCAATTGCAGCCCGCCCTCAAATTTTTAAAGCTCACACACCTTCAATCCCTACAATGCGATGGGACCGTCAATCTTATGATCTTAACGGTGCTCCTGAAATGATGGTTCATATATGTTCTTTAAATTTCTACGGATCAGACCTAACCTTCCTAAATCAACAAGTGTGATTTATTTCGTGATCCGGGCTTTGGGAGTTTCAACTCTCAAACCCTGCTTTCCTTCGTACATCAATCTTTCAGAGTCGACGATCTGCGGACACCTATCCTTCTCAATCAGTGTCTCTCCCTCTGCTTTGAGGGTTTGACCTTTTGTTACACATTATTTTCGTCATCCCTATGACCGTTAATGATGTAAACCTATCTGTTGCCTTCAGAGGGGTCAGTGGCCTGAGTTCCTGAAGAGAGAAGGGAGAAGAACTTTTCCTAAGAAAAGAAGTTGCATTTTCCCTTGTAAAAACCCTGTAAAAAAGGAAGTTCGCAGGTT
>SNQJ01S0002757.1:63785-119898 GCA_010110895.2 Picea sitchensis | reverse complement strand
AATATGATACAGTAATATGATTCTTTCCTATAAAGCTTGTTGTGTTTTATTGTATGATTCCTTGATCACATACATAGGTTTATATTGAGTTTATGTTATTACTATCACTTTGGTTGGTTGTGTTCTTTTGCAGGTTCATCATTCTATGAGTGTTGGAACCAAGAGCCACCGAGAGGAAGCAACATTTAAATGGTATGTCACCTATCTCTCTTTAGTTAATAAATTCAATATCTAAAACTTAAGGAAAGCATCATGTTTTGGTGTGTTTTGTTCTAGATATAGGTGGATCTAGGGAGATTAGTTAGTGTCCGCACCTACCAATTAGTCCAATAACACCTTTCAATTAGATCAACAGTCCTGCAGTCTTGTTCTCGATCAACGGTTGAGATCTCCTTCTGGTCCCCAGACTTCTGAGATCTCAAATATAAAACTTCACTTCCCCTCAATGTATGTGGATTATTGCCATGTGTCCTCTTGAAATGGACAATTGAGGCTTACTTTGTATTTTGACCCGAAATCGATAGATTTATGACACCAGTCTTCTGGATCTGATAGCCAAGGATTTCTTCGAAACTTTACCTGAAGTCCAGAGGTTTACGACACGTCTCTTTTGGATCTGACGATCCATATTTACTTCGAACGATATGGTGCTTGAGATATTCTTCGGATGATCCGACGATTGAGGTTCTCTTTAGCTCTCCGGCTCTATGGGCTTCAGGAGTTTCAAATCTCAAACTGAAACTCTCGTAGTGATTTCTGGATCTGACGGTTCATATCTTCTTCAGCTCATTGGGGTTCAAGAATCTCAACTCTCAACTGAAACCCCAATGAAATCTAACTAGAGCTTGTGATCTGTTGACAAGTGTCCCCTTGTATATCGACGACTCTCGACTCTTAGGCTATTCGGGCTTCGGGTGTTTCAAATATCAACTGAAAACCCTCAAATATATTTCCCAAAGTTGTTGATATGCTCACACGTATCTCATGGTGATCAATGGTCAGGATCCTACTTCGGTTACTTCAGCTCCTCCTTTTCCAAAAAATACCATAGTTGTGGATCTCACACCACCTCTCCTCCCTGATGATGGACGGTCCCCAACTACGTCGACACTTCTGAACTTTGGTAAGTTTTATCTCCTGCGTTTGAAAACTGTTAAGGCTCATGCGCTTTGCTTTGATCAGACGGATGTTGGTACTCTGCACTGGGATCCAACAACCAGTGTCGCTCCTCCTCTTGAGCTTATGATCTCTTTCAACTTAGAAGAGTTTCTAAGTGTTCAAAGGCCTCAACCTTTTCTCCTCCTATAAGTCCTTCTCTTGGATCTCGCCTATGCTCCTAAAAATGCTATCCCTTCTGAGCATGAACTCCTTGAAGATCTTCAATTTCCCACGCACTCCTTGCATTCTCAGGATTTCGATAACTCGGTTCGAAGGATTTATTGAAAATAAATTCTTCTCGCCCTCCTGGTGTTCCTCTTTTATGGTTCTTCGAAGCTTGGTTTCCCCTTGATGTTGTGCACTCCTTTCACCTAGTCTAAGTTTCCTTTGTTCCCTCTGAACTCTTCTGAGTCAATCCAAGACTCGGTCGACACACTCCTT
Source organism: Picea sitchensis (assembly GCA_010110895.2). NCBI lineage: Eukaryota > Viridiplantae > Streptophyta > Pinopsida > Pinales > Pinaceae > Picea > Picea sitchensis. The sequence goes on along the minus strand of SNQJ01S0002757.1, from coordinate 118,299 downwards.
GTGTACGATATTCCAACCTTGCATATGATTTTGAGAAGAGAAACAATTGAAACTTATCCAGTTTCGTCATGAACTCATACAATCAACTCTTAAACAGTCATACATGAATGAAATAAATTGAATAACGCATACAAAAGATAACATTCATTCAATCACACCTTAAAATGAACACAATCCAAACATTTGGGACAATTCTTTCTGTTCTATTCATTCATGAAACAAATTACATAATATTGTAGTTCTCCATTGTGTCTTTCTTCTACTCTATTTTTCTCTACTGATCTCTTCCTATCTCTTAATTCTTGTCTATTACAATTCAACAACAAACTATCTAAGGACTGGCTCCACGAGATCTTGTCATCCTGTCTGAAGCCTATCTTATCAAGTCATAGAGGTTACCTACTTTGTCTTAGTACAATAACTAATAGTTATTTCCAGATAAGAGCCAACAATCTATATTTGCAACTCCTTACAATCCTATACGACTTTACAAACACAACATATTTAAAAATGTTGTTTCCAAAATATTTCAACAACTCGATTTACTTCTAAGCTAAATGTTGATTTGAAACTCTGTCATGCTGAGATGTCATATCCTTGCCTCCACGCTTGCATATTTGACTTTGAAGGTGATGCTCCTACATCATACTCCTCTAGTTAAAATATTCATGGACTCATGTCTATGAGCTTCTGCATTGTTTTTCCATGCTTCAAAATATCAGGTTCAGTGACCCAACTTGAATCTTCCATTGGATGATATTTCCACTTCACTAAGTATTTAGGATATGTCTTCCTCCTGGTCTTCTTTCCAACTCTTTGTTCAAGTATTTTATCCATCTGATGTTTTTGTGTTGTGGGTAATTTCTCTTCCCACCAAAATTCTTTCTGATCATCTGATTCTCCTACCTCATCTCTCCTGTAAGGATATAGGTCTGCAACATTGAATATCGATGATATCCTAGCATTGTCTAGAAACTCAATCTCATAAGCATTGGGTGCAAATTTTCTTAAAATCCTGCATGGTCCTATCTTCTTCATCTTCAACTTGTTATGCATTCCCCTTGGAAACCTATATTTTCTCAAATGAGTTAAAACTTCATCTCTAACTTCGAATTGAACTTCTCTCCTCTTTTGATCAACTCTATTCTTAAATTTCTTGTCGTTGTCCTGTAGCTTATCTTTGACTATGTTATGGAGTTTCTTCATTTGTATTGCACAATCCTCTGCTCCAACACTTCTGAACTCATCTTTATTCAGATCTCTCAACTATGTAATCCCTCTTGGCTATATACCATACACAATTTCAAATGGGATTTTTTCTTTGTCTTCTAACATGGTATGAAATGTGCCATTTTTGAAAATCTATCCACCATAAAAAATATTGAATCGCTCTCTTTTTGAGTTCTAGGAAATCCCAATACAAAATCCATACTGATTGCATCCCAAGGCCTCTCTAGAATTGGTAATGGCTGATACAAACCAATGTTTTGTTGTCTTCCTTTTTCATACTGACAAATTCTACATTTGTTGACAAACCTTTTCACCTCTACCCTCATGCTTGGCCAATAATACAAATTTCTCCACTGTGAAAATGTCTTATCATGACCAAAATGTCTAGCTAAACCTCCACTATGTTTCTCTTTCAGTAGGTTATCTCTCATTGAACATCTTGGTATGCATAGTTGACTTCCTCTGAATAGTAATCCATCCTGGATCAAATATTTTGTCCATGGGCTTCTTTCTCCCAACAAATTATTCTTACATGCCTCATATGCTTCCTTAAAATCTGAATCATCTTGGTACATTTCCTTGAGTTGTTCAAACCCTAAGGTCTTCACTTGGAATTCCTGTACAGTTAAACTCCTCCTTCTCAAAGCATCTGCAACTTTGTTAGCAGTTCCAACAATATGTTTAATAACAAAAGTAAAAAATTTCATAAACTTTACCCATTTAGCATGTCTCTGATTCAACTTTTCCTTCCTGGTAATAAACTGCAAAGCTTGATTATCATTGTACAAGACAATTTCTTTAGGAATTAGATAGTGCCTCCACTTCTTCAAAGCTTGAATCACTGCATCAAATTCTTTGTCATATGTGGAATATGTTTTCTTGGTGTGATTCAAATTCTCACTAAAATAAGCAAGTGGCCTATTATCCTAACTCAAGAATTCTCCAATAGCTAATCTACTTGCATCACATCTCACTTGAAATGTTTTTCCAAAATCTGGTAAGACCAGAATTGGTTGTTCTGTGATTTTCTCCTTCAACACTTTGAAAAAATTTCATCTTCCTATGTCCAACTAAAATACTTGTGTTTCTTCTTCACAATGACCAGCATGGACGTACATATACCACTGAAATTTATGATAATTTTTCTATAAAAACTCGCTAACCCATGAAAACTTCTTACCTCAAATATGCTTATGGGCGATGGCCATTCTTTGATTTCTCTCACCTTTTCTGGATCCATCTTCAATTCATTTGAAGATATATTGAAACTCAAGTATATGAGTTCTTTCTTCATAAAATAGTTTTTATTCAGATTTATCAGTATTTTTTCTTCAACTTTTCCATCACTGATGTCAGATGTCTTAAATGTTCTCTCTCTGTCTTACTCAAGATTAGTATGTCATCTAGATATACTATGACAATTTTTCCTATGAATTCCTTCAATACTTCATTCATCAATCTCATAAATGTGTTGGGTGCATTTTTCAACCCAAATGGCATGACCAACCATTCAAACAATCCTTCATTTGTCTTGAATGTTGTTTTTCATTAATGTCCCTCTCTCATTCTTATTTGATGATATCCACTCTTCAAGTCTATCTTGGAAACATAGATTTCTCCACTCAAACAATCCATCAAATCATCCATCCTTGGTAAAGTGAATCTATACATAATGGTTATCTTGTTGATGGCTCTGGAATCTTTACACATTCTTGTTGATGGCGCTGGAATCTTTGGACTTAACACAGTTGGCACTGCGCATGGGCTTAGGCTTACCTTGACTAAACCTTTATCCAACAACTCCTGGACTTGATGTTTGGCTTCCCCATTCTCTCTAGGTGTCAACCTATAAGCTTCTTTGTTTGGTAAACTAGCTCCCAGAATAAGGTCAATGTGATGGCTTATACTCCTAATGGGTGGCAATGAATGTGGTATCTCATCCACTACTATGTCAACAAATGTTTGTAACAGTTCTTGGATTTCTTCAGGAAAATATTCCACATAAGTATTTGTAAGGATAACTCTTGTCTTCCTCACTACAACAAACTTCATTTCTTTCTCCTTCTTGACTTCATTCAAGAGTTACTTCCCACTCATGAGAAGTATACTTGAACTAGATTCCCTCTTTTTCTCTTTGTCTTCTATTGGTAACAACATATGTGTCCTACCATTCTTTTCTAGGGTATAAGTATTCTTCCTCCCATCATGAATAACTTTTCTGTAAAAATTCCATGGTATCCCCAATAAAATATGACAGACATCCATAGGAATTAAATCACATAATATTTCATCCCTATAACCTCCTATTTTAAATTCAACTTGGCATTGTTGACTTACCATTACTTGATGTCCTTTCTGCAACCATGGTACCTTGTATGGGTTGCGATGTGTAGTTGTCTTTAGCTCCAACTTCTCCACCATCTCTGTGGATTCTATATGGTCAGTGTTCCCACTGTGTATGATCACCTTGCAAACTTTGTCTTCGGTCTTGCAAGAAGTTCTGAATAGACTTGTCCGCTGAATTGGTTCCTCTACCTCCTTCTCTAGTTTAAGAATAATTTTCCTCATCATGAGGTTCTTTCCTGCTTTTGTTGCTTCTGCTTCCACATGTTTCTATGCTTCAACAATGTGTGCTTCTCCTCCTCCTTATTTCTTTCTTTCGAGACATTCCTAAGACTTCTGCCCTAGTTTTCCGCAGGCATAACATCTAACTTCTCCTCCTCTAGCTCTTCCTCTTCCTATAGAAAAAAGAGATTCTTCCTCCATGTTGTCCTTCTTTAGAACTTCCACCTTTCTCAGGGTGACTATGTTGTTCCATATTTATGCTTTGGTTTCTGGAACTTCTCTCTGTTGGTTCCGTTACCAGTGCTTGAATTTCCTCCTCTATTTCGTTGGCTTTGTTTCCTGGCCAATTTTTCTTCAGCTTTCAAGGTTGCTGATAATCATCCTCGACTTTACTAACCAACATCATGATTATCTCCTCTTATATTTCATATCTCAATCCATTGATATACCTCATTGTTTTTTCATCTTCATTCTCCTTCTGTGTAGCCCTAATGTTCAGTCTGTAAAATTGCTTAGTGTACTCCTTCACTGATAAGATTTTTTGTCCCAGGTTCTGCAATTTCCTGAACATATGAATTTGATAGTCCTTTGGGATTAATTTGGCTTTCACTTGGCTACCATCCTATCCTAGATTTTAATTTTGTGTTGACCCTTCCATCTGCGTTCGGCTTGTAGTTCGTCCCACCATAGTGTTGCATGACCTTTTAGTCTTGTCACTGCATGCTTCACCATCTTTTCTTCTTCGATGTCTTCGTAATCAAAGTACATTTCCATAGCACATATACCCAATCTAACAATTCTTAAACTTCTAAATTGACTTCATACATTGGTACCTCTATTTTTTCTCTGACTCCTATTATTGATACAACTTTCAATAAGCAATCTTCTACAACATCCTCTGCTAAATCTTCTTCAACCTCTATCTCTTTGCTCTCATCTTTGTTGATATCTCCAACGTCTGGTACTCTTCTCTGCATTGTTTACATGGCGTCCAGTCTCATTCTGATTCACCTCATTTCCTATTCCATTTTTTCATTCACTCTACGCCTTCTGGGTGGCATGATTTCACTGTGTCACCTCCTTATGCCTACGACCATAAATTCAATTTTGATACCACAAATGATACCAATTTATCTCTCTTCTCCTTTTTCTATTGTCTGCAAACAATCTCAGTATCATCTCTGATAGAACCTGATGCAACCCCCCTACTCCCTTGTAGGTCTACATGACCTCCTAGTAAAGGATCTATGATTCTTGAATCAAACAACTTTGTGAAACATCAATGGTATCGTTATATAACTAAACATAGGCCCTTTCGGCTTATTGGTGCAGGTCTAATGGAACCCATGACCTTCCCTTTCGCTCCTATGAAATATTAGAGTGTTTGGTGTTAGCTCCTTTTATGATAAGCCCCTCCTTGATGTGACCTTGGGTGATGACCTCACATAACTGCGCGATTGTGGGAAAAACCAAATGAGGTTTGAAATCAAACTATTTTTTTGCCCGCAATTCTCCTCGAGCCTCCACGTGTCCTCTTATCGAAACTGTGGTCTCCATTAAGACCCGTCCTCAAAATTTTAAATCTCGCACACCTTAAATCCCCTCAATACGACGGGACCATCAATCTTATGATCTTGACGGTGCTCTTGAACTGACGATTCATATCTATTCTTTCAAGTTCTACGGATCAGATGTAACCTTCCTAAATCAATGACTATGACTTATTTTGTGATCTGGGCTTCGAGAGTTTCAACTCTCAAACCCTGGTTTCCTTTGTACGTCAATATTCTAGAGTCGACGATCTGGAGACACCTATCCTTCTCAATCAGTGGCTCTGCCTCTGCTTTGGCTGTTTGAACTTTCAACTCGATCAATGGTCTTGTAGTCTCATTATCCATCAATGGTCGAGATCTCCTTTGGGTCTCTGAACTTCTGAGATCTCAAATCTCAAACTTCACTTCCCCTTGAAGTATGCAGATTCCTTCCACGTGTCCTCTTGAATGAGACGGTTGAGTCTTACTTTGGGTCTTCACCCGAAATCCACAAATTTATGCCACTTGTCTTATGGATCTAACGACTGAGGATTTATTTAGAACTTTACCCGGAGTCCACAGGTTTATGCCACGTCTCTTCTAGATCAGATAGTCCATATTTACCTCAGACGATATGATGCTTCAAATATTCTTCAGATGATCCGGCGATTGAGATTAGATCCGACTCTCCAACTCTCCAGGCTTCGGAAGCTTCAAATCTAAATCTGAAACTCTCGAAGTGATTTCTTCGAAGTTCATAATTCGTCGCCACGTATACCTATGGATTTCATGGTTCATATATTTTTTGGCTCTTCGTGGTTTGGGAATCTCAACTCTCAACTGAAACCCCAATGTAATTTACCTGGAGCTCACGATATGTTGACAAGTGTCCCCTCACAGATCGATGTCTCTCATCTCTTCGGTTGTTCGGGCTTTGGGTGTTTCAAATCTCAAATGAAAACCCTTGAATAGATTTTCTGAAGCTACTGATCTACTCACATGTATCTCATGGCGATCAACGGTCAAGATCCTACTTCATCTATTTCATGTCCTCCTTGTCCACAAAATTCTAGAGCTGTGGATCTCATGCCACCTATCCTCCTTCACGATGGACAGTCCCCAACTACATCGAGACTTCAGAACTTTGTTAAGTTCTCTCTCCTACGTGTGCAAAGCATTAAGGTTCCTACACTTTTGTTTGATCAAACTATTTTTGGTCCTATGCGATGGGATCCAACGGCCACTGTCACTCCTCCTCCTGAGCTTATGATCTCTTCTGACTTAAAATATTTTCTAACTGTTCAAAGGTCTTGACCTTTTCGCCTCTTATGAGTCCTTCTCTTGGATATCGCCTACGCTCCTAAAATATCTATCCCTTCTGAGCTTGATCTCCTTGAAGATCTTTGATTTCCCATGCACTCATTGCATTCTCGGGATTTCGATAACTCAGTTCGAAGGATTTATTGAAAATAAATTCTTCTCTCCCTCCTAGTGTTCCTCTATTTTGTTTCTTCGATGCTTGGTCACCCCTTGACTCTTTTCACTCCTTGCACCTGGTCTAAGTTTTCTTTGTTCCCTCTGAACTCCTCTAAGTCAATCCGAGACTCAGTCGATGCACTCCTTGCATATGAGATGCACACCTTGCATACAAGTTTCAGAAGATAAATAATTGAAACTTATGCAGTTTTGTCACGAACTCATACAATCAACTCTTAAACAGTCATACATGAATGAAATAAATTGAAGAGCACATACATAACATAACATTCATTCAATCACACCTTAAAATGAACATAGTCCAAAGATTTGGAACAATTCTTTCTATTTTATTCATTGATGAAACAAATTACATAATATTGCAGTTCTCTGTAAATGTGTTGAACCTGCACATAATACATCTAGCTAAACAATAATACACACATTTGCAGAGAGAATTGGAAAAAGAAGGAGAAGGAGAGAAAGAATGGAAGAATTATTATTAACTGTATTCCACACTCAAAGAGTGAATAATTTACAATAGATATAGGATACATGAGTAACTAATGAGCCCTAGTGGTGGTCTATATTTATCTAGACACACACCATCAATTACAAGAGTAAATTGCCACCTAGTCTAGTCTCTTAGGCAGTTACAGGAGTGAACTGCCACCTAACTGAATTAGCTAGTCAACTAGTCTTCAGTTAATTGAATAAACAAAGAGTAGTGAGTTGGCGATGATCCCAATGTTGCATGGTGACAAAACCAATGCAACATCTAAAATCAACTCAACTAGTCAAACTGAAGTGTCAACTAAAAGAGAATATTCTTCAGGTGGAATATTCTCCCCTAAAATATAGGAGACTAGATAATGACTAATTATGACTAATAAAAAAGGAATAAACTTAGGAAAAATAAATCCTAGGTGTGTGTGATGTGACTCCAACACCCCCCTTGAACATCACTATGGTGAAAATAAAGAATGGGTCCTGGCTACGAGGCCATGTTAGGTAGCCAAATACAAAACATACACTGAACTAAATGAGGAAAGAGGTAAAACCTCATGGGAATGAAACCCCCCCCTCAAATTACAATGCATAAAATAAAAAATGAGAAGGAAAAAAAAACAGTTGCTAAGCAACCATGTCCTTCACTCAAAGAAGACCTCGCAACTTTCCATGTTTGTGATGTTTGAAGATTTTGTTGAAGATGTATATGTCTGCACAGATCTGATGAAGTATATGCATCATTGATATTTCCACACATATCCACTTTAGCTTCTTGTAATGAATAATATCCAAATAAATTTTGGATGAAATTTTGAAAACCGTACGGCCATTTCCCGAAAAACGTTGAAATTTTGTTGATTTTGAAACGATCATAACTTCAGTTTCCAGACTCCATATCGGACGATTTGTTTTTTTGAAATTGAATATTTCTCGAGAGGATTTCAAATATCCAATTTGTTTCTGCAAATTTTTCTCAGAAAATATCATAATGATGTCTCATGTCCGTGGCTTCCTTTTTTACTCCTTAGATGCATGCATGGTGCATGCAAAAGTGTCTGCATGTGACTCCTGAAATGCATGCCATATATCTTCCACATGAATTTCAGAAAACATATATGAAATGGAGTATACATCATCTTCAATTAATGGAATACAAATTGCTGTAGACACTTGTGTAGAAAGCTCTTCAAACTGAGATGATTTATCTTCCAATGGATTTTCTACATTCTCTATCTTGTCAACATTTTGCATGAATTCTTCCTTATTCCCAGATAGAACCTCCAATCTGGTCCATAATTCATGTGGAGTTGATCCTTGTGATTCTTTATATACTTGATGGAAAAGTTCGGGACAAACATACATGCCAATACTTCTTATGGCCACATCTTGTCTACTGAGAAAGTATTTTTTCTCATCGAAAGAATCAAGATCTACTTCCATTGCCATCGTTATTTGGTATAAGCCTCTACTTATGAGAATAATTAGAATCTTTGTCTTCCATTCCAAATAGTTATGAGGCGTGAGAAGTATTTCCAGCAAATAATCCATCTTTTGTTATCTTCAATCTTTTGTACCTGCAAAAAACGATTTGGTGTAGATTTTGCTTAGTAGTTTGTAGGCTCTCATACCATGTAAATGTGTTGAACCTACACATAATAGATATATCTAAACAATAATACACACATTTGCAGAGAGAATTGGAAAAAAAAGAAGAAGGAGAGAAAGAATGGAAGAATTCTCATTAACCGTATTCCAGACTCAAAGAGTGAATAATTTACAATAGATATAGGATACATGAGTAACTAATGAGCCATAGTGGTGGTATATATTGATCTGGTCACACACTGATAGTTACAAGAGTAAACTTCCACCTAGTCTAGTCTCTCAAGCAGTTACGGGAGTGAACTTCCACCTAGCTTAGTTAACTAGTCAACTAGTATTCAGTTAACTCACTGAACAAACAGTAGTTAGTTGGTGATGATCCCAATTTTTCATGGTGAAAAAACCAATGAAACATCTAAACTCAATTCAACTAGGCAAACTGAAGTTTCAGCTGAAAGAGAATATTCTTCAGGTGGAATATTCTCCTCTAAAATATAGGAGACTCGATAATGACTAATTATGACTAATAAACAAGGAATAACCTTAGGAAAAATAAATCCTAGGTGTGTCTGAAGTAACTCCAACATTATCAACTGTGTCTTTCTTCTACTCTATTCTTCTCTACTGATCTCTTCATATCTCTTCATTCTTGTCTATTACAATACAACAACAAACTATCTAAGGACTCGATCCACAAGCTCTTGTCATCCTGTCTGCAACCTATCTTATCAAGTCATAGAGGTTACCAACTTTGTCCTATTACAATAACTAGCAGTTATTTCGAGATAAGAGACAACACTCTATATCTACAACTCCTTACAGTCCTATACGACTTTACAAACATGACATATTTAAAAATGTTGTTTCCAAAAATATCTCAACAAATCAATTTACTTCTGAGTTAAATGTCGATTTGAAACTCTGTCAAGCTGAGATCTCATATCGTTTCCTCCGTGCTTGTGTATTTGACATTGAAGGCAATGGTCTTTCATCATCAATCTACATAGATTTCCCAAAGAAATAGTTTCAAACAAAGATCCAAAATTGACATCGAATTTTTGGAAAGGTTTGTTCAAAGGATTTGGGAAGAAATTGAATATCTATCACCCAATGTTAGATGGGAAAATGGAGATCCACTTAGTAGATTTTTCTTACAATAATGGGTATCAATCATGTTTAAAAATTATCCTATTTGAAGCATTGTATGGTAGGAAGTGTAACATGCTAGTGAGTTGGGATAACCTAGCATATAGTGTTGTCATTGGGCCAAATTTGGTGTAGTAAATGGAAGAATACATGAAAAAGATTAGGTATAATTTAAAAGTTTCCTAGGATAGGAAGAAACATTATTCATACAACAACAAAGTTTTTAGATATTTTAAAGTGGGGCCAACATGTTTTTCTAATACTAAAACAAAAAGGAAGTTTGCTAATATTGGGTTGCTAGGATGGAAACTATATATTGTGGACCTTTTGAGATATTAGAAAAGATTGGGCTAGTTGCATACATGCTAGCATTTTCTCCATCCATGATAATGCATAATTTATTTCATGTTTCATTATTAAAGAAATATTTATGCCAATATAGATTGGTTCCACAACTTTTATCAAATAAATTCTATTAAATGCACTTAATTATGAAAATTATAGGCTTTTATGTTTAATTTTGTTCTAAATACCTGTTGGTTGATAGATGGACCAACCAAAGCACCGGGATACTCGGCAAATATTGCTTGTGAAAATGGGCTTAACATAGCCAAGTTGGAAATTGTAATTACAAGTCGGTGAGATCTTCACGTCGTTGCCGATTTGTCTTTCAATCAAAATCTGTCAGTAGTCAAAATGTCAGTCAGACAGTCTCACAAGTCTACAAGTATAAATTCACATACTTACTCAAAAGTCAGTCGACAAGCAGGAGAACTATAAATGAAGTTGAATTCTATCTTCTTGAATTAAATTAAGTGGTTGAAGAGTCGGTTGTATTTATGATTGAGTTAAATGTTGAGTCGGTCTTAGCTTCTAAAGGAATTTTATATAAGTCTGAGTTTCTTAGTTATAATATGTATGGATAGATAGAGACATAGAGAAAAGGAGAGAGGGATGCAGAGAACCAGTTCAAGAACTAGCAACAATTGAAGAGTTGACAAAAGAAGCATCAGAGCTGAAGCTCATTTTTTCACTGTATTTTGTAATTAGAGCGCACTGCACCGGAGTTCATTAATATGAAGTATTTTTTGTTTTGACAATTTTTTGTGTTATTTCTCTATTATATTCCGCATTTGTAAATCATTCTATTTAGTGTGTGTATTCATAGCGCGTAGCAATATGGCAGTCTGTGCACTGCACAGTGATCCATAGAACTCTGTCACGTAGCTTGTTTGGTGCGCAGTATTTTAAACTATGTTGTGCATAGTAGACTGCGCACTCCTCCCCCTTTTCCCTTCAAATTGGTATCATAGCATGTTCTACCAGAACGAGTTTGTCAGAGTAGAAAATCTGTTGAAAGTAAAAAATAAAATGAGTTCTACCTCAAATCTGGAACCTCCCACTTTTATAGGCAAGAACTATGAGATGTGGTCCTTGACCATGAAGGATTTGTTTTGAGGTCAATATGTATGGGAGATAGTAAAAAATGGTTATGTTGAACCGACAAATCAGGCAGCATATAACGCCCTCACAGAAGCTAAGAAATATATCAGTAAAGAACAAATAAAGAAGGATGGAAAGGCATTGTTTTATATACATCAATCCATGCATGAGAGAATACTTCCAAGAGTTGCATCAACAAATAAAGCCAAGGAAGCATGGGACACATTACAAACTGCTTATCAGGGTATGGACAAAGTAAAAAATGCAAAACTTCAGATTCTTAGAAGAGATTTTGAAACTATGTCAATGAAAGATTCAAACACTGTAGATTCTTTCTACACACATGTCATTGGACTGATAAATCAAATTAAGTCTCACGGTGAAATCATAGAAGACAAAAAAGTTGTTGAGAAAGTTCTTAGAAGTCTTCCTCCTAAATATGATACTCTAGTTGTAACTCTACAAGAAGGAAACAATCTGAGTGAGTTCAGTCTAGATGAACTAGAAGCTTCCATCATCAATCATGAACATAGATGGAATAGGTCGAATATGTCATTAGAAAACACTTCTTCCACACAGTCATCTCTAGGCCATGGAAGAGGAAGGGGGAGAGATAACTATAGAGGCAGAGGAAGAAGTTATGATAGAAGTGGATGCAGTAGAAATCTTGGAAATATTGGTGGAAGAGGTAAAAACCCAAGTACCAACTAGTCAACTTGTCAAAAAACCGACAAATCAAAGATTCAATGACATTACTTTAAAAAGTATGGACATTATGCATATGAGTGCAGAAAGAGGCAGTATAATTAGAACAAGCAAAGTCAAGATCAGTCACACAACGCAAATAACCAAAATCAACCTATGTTTATGGCACGCATTGTAGTTGTGCCTGGCACAGTAGAAATGCCTAATATAGTGTCACCAGTTGAATGCAATGTTTCTCAAGCAAGTTCATGTGACATATGGTATTTAGATTCAGCCTGCAGTAACCACATGACAAGAAATATAGAATTGTTTTCTAGTTTGGACGAGTCAGTCCAGACCAAGGTTACACTTGGAATAGATATCCAAGTCATTGTCTTAGGAAAAGGCAGTATAAATATTTTAACCAGACAAGGAGAGGAGAGAGTTATGTCTGATGTATATTATGTTTCTCGTCTGAAGCATAATTTGATGATTACAGGACAACTGTTACAAAAAGGATACATAATCTAGATGGAAGATAATCACTGTGTGATTATGGATAAAATCCCAAGCAATTTACTTATTGCAAAAATCCAGATGACAAGTAATAGAATGTTCCCATTGACATTAAATCCAGTCAAGAACAAGAAGAACACAACGAAAACTGTTGACAAAAGAAAAAGCGCGCAGTTAAACACTGCATTTACAACAGAAAGCATGCACAATACTAATGAAGAAAATAGTGCACGCAATATCAAGAAAGGAGAAAATGGTGCATAAATGAAGGAAACATTCCAATCTGAAACATAAGATGACTCCTAGCTATGGCATTTCAGATTTGTACATTTGAAATTTGGAGGTCTGAAACTATTACACACAAAGGATATGGTAAAAGTCTTTCCATTGGTTGATAAACTAGAAAGGATATGTGAAGGCTGCATATTTGGAAAGCAACACAGAGAATCATTTCCAGTCGACAATTCTTACAGAGAAAAAGATCCACTAGAAATAATACATTTAGACATCTGTGGACCAATGCAGACTCTGTCTATATGAGGCAATACTTATTTTGTAACATTCATTGATGATTTCTCAAGAAAGACATAGATTTATTTTTTAAAGCATAAATCTGATGCATTGGGTTGTTTTCAACAGTTTAAATCACTGGTGGAAAAACAAAGTGGTTATTACATCAAGTGTCTAAGAACAGACAAAGGAAAAGAATACATGTCAAGATAATTTCAAAACTTTTGTAAATCTCATGGAATCTACAATCAATTTACCGTGCGATACACACCACAACAGAATGGTGTCGCAGAGAGAAAGAACATAACCATCATGGAAATGGCACGAAGTATGTTGACAACCAAACATTTGTCAAATGAGTATTAGGCTAAGGCAGTAGCAACTGCAGTATACATCTTGAACAAATTTCCGACAAAGACTGTGAATAATAGAATTCCTCAGGGAGCATGGACAAGATCAAAAAATAATGTGGCGGATTTAAGAGTTTTTGTTTGCATCGCATACACACTTGTTCCATATGAACTGAGAAGGAAGTCAGACAACAAAGGACAAAAATGTATATTTGTTGGGTATTCTGAAGAAACAAAAGGATACAAGCTGTATGACCCAGTTGCAAGAAAAGTCATAATCAACCGGGATGTTTAGTTTGTTGGGTATGTGTTATATTCTTTGCACGGCGGTTCGGGGGCAGCACCCCCAAATTTTTTTTTTCGGTCCGACATATTTCCGCCGGGCCGACATATTTCTGGGACGACATATTTCCGGGACAACATATTTCGAGGATCACATGATATTAGGGGGGTTTTCGGCACATGGTTTTTTTTCGATGGTTTTCTATTTCCTGTTAAGGAATTAGGGTTTTGGACTAATCCAGGTCATTAGGTTAGGATTTTGGATGCCGTTGGCTCCTATATGTATATTGTATTGTAAACAATGTAACACAATGTGTATGAATATAATATATGTTGGTTTTCTCGATTTGGGTTTCCAGGTGAAAAATCTTTGTGTAATGTTTGTATTTTCCATTGTATCTTTTCTATTCCTTTTTTAATATCAGTTTGCAGTAGATATTGTACAAGGTTAGAATTCACATTTGGTATCAGAGCTTTATTGGCTTCAAGGGGATGCCTTTGTCGTCAAGGGTTTGGATCGGGACTGTGATAAGCCTTGTTACAGTGGGAGATCTGCGGTATTGTTTTTCAGGTGAAAAGAAATGGCAAGCAATTCGAAGATGGAGATCGAGAAGTTTAATGGGAAAATATTTGACCTGTTGNACAGTCAGAGTGCAATTTTCTTGGCGAAGAACCCTGCTTATCATTCAAAGACAAAGCACATTGATGTTCAATATCATTTTGTAAGAGACATGATTGAAGAAAAGAAAGTATCACTGATGAAGGTGGACACTTTGAATAATGTTTCAGATTCATTAACAAAATCTGTGAGCACTGAGAAGTTCTTTTGCTGTAGAGGATCCATGCGCATTGCTGCCTTGGATTGTTGACTATGTAACCCTGTAACCCCCTGTGTGCAAAGAAAACAACAAGTGGGAGAATGTTGGGTATGTGTTATATTCTTTGCACGAGTAGTAGTGACTGAGCGCCTACGCCGAGTGCGCAGGGGGGTTAGAGGGGGGTGTAGGGGGGCAAATCCCACCACGCAGGGCTTCGGGGGCAGCGCCCCCGAAAATTTATTTTTGGGCCGACATATTTCTGGGACGACATATTTCCGGGACCACATGATATTAGGTGGTTTTTCGGCACATGGTTGTTTGCCGATGGTTTTCTATTTTCGGTGAAGGAATTAGGCTTTTGGACTAATCCAGGTCATTGGGTTAGGGTTTTGGATGCCGCTAGATCCTATATGTATATTGTATTGTAAACAATGTAACACAATGTGTATGAATATAATATATGCCGGTTTTCCCGCTTTGGGTTTCCAGGTGAAAAATCTCTGTGTAATGTTTGTATTTTCCATTGTATCTTTTCTGTTCCTTTTTGAATATCAGTTTGCAGTAGATATTGTACAAGGTTAGAATTCACACAGTTCATAGAGAATGAAGCATCGGATGGAACCATAGAAAAGACAATAAAGATAATTAACACAATGAAGCATAATGACGTAGAGGATGAAGTGTTTCAAACACCATACACATGCCAGTGCGCAACTTCATCTACACCTAGCACTGCAACGCAAATTACCGCGCATAATACTTCGGTAAGAACAACAAGTGCACAGTCCACACCTAGAGCGCAACAAACACCAACAAGCAGTCGAAATACTTCTACTTCTCCAACATTAGCAAGTTTGTCACCAAGAAAGACAAGAAGTCTGTGCAACATCTATAATGAAGACGCAACAAATTCATTCTCAGTTTTTTCTCTGTTTTCACAAATAGATGATCCATTAACTTTTGAAGAAGCTTTCAAAGAAGGTGTATGGGCACAAGCCATGGATGAAGAAATCAGATGCATAGAGAGCAATCAAACATGGAAATTGGTAGATGTACCTTATGAAAAGGATGTCATAAGTGTCAAGTGGATTTACAAAACCAAGCAAGATGCAAAAGGAAAAGTACAAAAGTACAAGGCAAGAGTATTTGCGAGAGGCTTTACACAACAACCTGGAACTGATTGCAATGAAACATTTGCACCAGTTGCGTGCATGGACATAGTCAAAACCATGTTAGCAATTGTCGCGCAGTACAAATGGCCAATTTATTAGATGGATGTAAAGTCAACATTCTTGAATAGAAATGTAGAAGAAGAAGTATATGTTGAACAACCACAAGGTTATGAGGTTCCAGGATAAGAAAACAAAGTATATAGATTAAATAAAGCACTATATGGATTAAAGCAAGCTCCGAGAGCTTGGTACAGTCGCATAGATTCCTATCTCACACAGAATGGATTTCAAAGAAGTGAAAATGAGCCAACATTGTACATCAAATCAAATCAGCAAGGTAATGTGTTAATTGTTTGTTTATATGTGGATGATTTGATATTCACACGTAATTTTGGCATAGAAGAGTTCAAGTCAATCATGAAGGATGAATTTGAAATGATTGATTTGGTGCTAATGAGATATTTTCTGGGAATAGAAGTGCACCCGTCCAAAACTGGTATATTTATCTCACAGTCCAAGTATGCACATGAAATATTAAAGAGATTCAGTATGGTGAACTCAAATGAAACACCAACACCTATCATAATAGGATTAAAGCTAAGCAAGGAAGATAGAGGGTCCAAAGTGGATCCCAAATTGTTTAAAATAATGGTAGGAAGTCTTATGTATCTAACAACGACAAGACGTGATATGATGTATGGAGTGAGCCTAATCTCAAGGTTCATGGAAACTCCAAAAGAATCACACTGGAAAGTGAGAAAGATAATTTTGAGATATGTGAATCGAACAAAAGATTTTGGCATAAAGTACTCCACTTCAGAAGATTTCAAACTTATTGGATACACTGACAATGATTGTGTAGGCAGTATTGATGACAGGAAAAGTACCTCTAGGTACACATTTCATTTTGGAACAGGTATGGTATCATGGGCATCAAGGAAGCAACCCATAGTAACACTCTCTTTAGCAGAAGTAGAGTACGTCCCAGCCACAAGCGCAACTTGTAAAGCAGTATGGATGAGAAGGATGTTAAGAGATTTGTTGAAGGAACAACAGGAACCAACTACAATTTTCTGTGACAACAATTTAGCCATCATGTTATCAAAGAATCATGTGTTTCACAAGAAAACCAAGCACATTGATACAAGGTATCATTTCATCAGAGAATTGGAGAATAACAAAGAGATTTGCTTAGAATTTTGCAGGTCAAAACAACAAATTGCAGATATTTTTACAAAGGCTTTAGCAAGAGATGCATTTTAGCATCTGCTCAGTAGTCTGAGAATCCGCGCAGTAACAAATGAGTGATAGTAAAATGAAAACTCAAAATTTTGATGTTATTTTCTTTTGTAACTCCACCAACTTATAATTAAGGGGGAGTGTTGGAAATTGTAATTACAAGTCGGTGAGATCTTCACGTCGCCGCCGATTTGTCTGTCAGTCGAAATCTTTCAGTAGTCAAAATGTCAGTCAGATAGTCTAACAAATCTGCAAGTATAAGGTCACATACTTACTCAAAAGTCAGTCGATAAGCAGGAGAACTATAAATGAAGCCGAATTCTATCTTCTCGAATTAAATTAAGTGGTTGAAGAGTCAGTCATATTTATGATTGAGTTAAATGTTGAGTCGGTCTTAGCTTCTGAAGGAAGTTTATATAAGTATGATTTTCTTAGTTATAATATGTATGGATAGATAGAGACATAGAGAAAATGAGAGAGGGATGCAGAGAAGCAGTTGAAGAACCAGCAGTAACTGAAGAGTTGACAAAAGGAGTATGAGAGATGAAGCTCATTTTGCCACTGTATTTTGTAATCAAAGCGCAGTGCGCCAAAGTTCATTAATATGAAGTACTTTGTGTTTTGACAAATTTCTGTGTTATTTCTCTATTATATTCTGCATTTGTAAATCATTATATTTAGTGTGTGTATTCACTCGCAGTCTATGCACTCCGTAGTGATCTTGAGAACTCTATCGCATAGCCTATTTGGTGTGCAGTATTTTTAAACTGTGTTGCGCAGAGCAAACTTCGCACTCCTCTCCCTTTTCCCTTCAAGCCAGTGGGCCCCAGTTATACCGGATATTGGAGATTTGAAGAACCACAATAAATATTACACAATGGTCGGTGATTCGGGGACCCAATAAACAAGGAATCAGGTAGCGAGTGTGTCTGGTCTGCACTAAAGCATTTAACGGGGCCACCAGACCTAGGTTAGACCAGACTACCGGATATATAAAACTCACCTAACTACCGAAACACTTCACAACTTGTATTTTTGAAATATTTAGGGCCAATCCAGTTGATTCTTCTCAACCGTTGATCTATTCCAATTACTATCAATCAAATATTTGGGTTCATTCTAATATGGGTCAACAATTCCGCTATAACGAGTATATCGCTCACTGGAGTATCAATCAACTATTTGGGTTCATTCTACTCTGGGTCAGCAATTCCGCTATAACGAGTATATCTCTCACTGGAATATCATATATCACGATATTGTAACTTAACACATGCATTCAACAGATATGTTCCTGAGCCGATACGGTACCCTATTTTAGAACCTCAATACTGATGTATCAGATATCGGAATAACCTCTGCTCTGCGTAACTTTGATATTATACACCTGGGTATATCAGATCATCGGAGTGTGCAACAACATGATATTTTCAAATTAAGTCCGGTATTGCTAGATCATTTTGGTTTGTTGATATCGATGATGATAAATGATCGATGGTCGAGGTTCATCACTCACCACAGTTCGTTGTGCTCTGATTTTTTTAACTGGCCTACCGACCATCGATAGGATTTAACCCACAATCGCTTGACAAAAAATATGAAGGTCAGTTCGGTGCTGCTATAAATAGAGGTTCAGATAACCTTTTAGGTTCTCTAAAAATATAAACTCCACCGAATTGAAACCTGCAATAATTTGAAGATTACAATTTTTTCTCCATGATGCTCGATGTGCATACAAATTTTCCTCTTCTGGTTCAACGAATGAGAAGAATAATAGCAAATGAAGAAAGAGATGAGTTGTGAAATAAATCACTCTTTACGTAGCTAATCTTTGAACAACAAACATATTATCTTCAATAAAATTACTTTAACACTTCCACTGCTCTTGCCTCTTCTCTGTGTTTTCAGGCACATGAGATTTTATTTATACAAACTATGAAAAGGTCGATAATAAAGATCAGATCGATCCTCAAAAACATACAACCTCTAATTTCCTCCTAATCACAACCGATTCGCCTCCTTGAATAGGACTGAATCCAAACACCCATCCTAGATTATGGAACTCCCTTAACTTCGAATCTAAATTAGACATAGTTGTTACATTACATGGAAAAATGTCTTCTTCTCTAACTCACTTTGAACTATTCTAGAACTATTACAACTTAGGAAAATAAAAAAATTACAAAAATAGGAACCCTAACTTTTTCTCATAAATTCCTAAACTCACTTTGAACTATGCTAGAACTATTGCAACTTAGGAAAATACAAAAATTACAAAAATAGGAATCCTAACTTTTTCTCATAAATTCCTAAGATAGTTTAGAGGTCAAATATTAAATTTATTTTGGAAGATTCTCTTGCATCATACTCCTCAGCAACAAAGACATGTTCTTGGGATTTGTTGTAGGATTTTTTCAATACTTGTATCATATTTAGAAATTTAATCTCATATTAAATTTATTTTGGAAGATTCTCTTGCATCATACTCCTGAGAAACAAAGACATGTTCTTGGGATTTGTTGTAGGATTTTTTCAAAATACTTGTATCAAATTTAGAAATTTAATCTCTTATCATCAACATGGAATTTTTAATTGGTTGTCCTTTCCACTTGACTAAGTACTAAAAGTACATTTTATCCCTTCTCTTATTTATTATTTTTTTTGTCCAAAATAAATTTAATATGCCTATGATGTGCTATAGGTAGTTGTTTCTTCCATTCAATGGTTTGAATTTGATAATAACAAGTGCATCTCTTAAACTATATGTCCCTTCTTTAAATGGATACAAATATGAAATATTAAAAATTGGAGAAATTTTAATGTTACTTGAAAATTATATTTCATAAAAATTTGAGAAAAATTTTCTCAAAACTTTACATGGTGCAATTTTTTTAAAATTTTAATTTGTTGTAATCAAAATAAAAATGTATTTTATTCATGTCTATTGTCTATTTATACTTGTTGCTACGGCCTTGCAGCTATTGTTTTACACTTTCTTGCAATCCCTGCATAGTTACTACACAATATTCACTATCAACAATTATTCTGGTTTTCATAAATTTATTAATTCATAAATTTCTCTGAGATACATTCCATACAAATTTGAAATGGACTTGATCCTATGCTTATGTTGGGTGAATCATTATATGCAACTTTTCCTGTGTGTAAGTACTAATCCCATTACTTGGAATGTTAACCTACTAAACATCTTAAAATATTTCCTAACCTTATATTTACCACTTGTATTTTCCCATTAGTCTATGGGTCATATGTTGAACTAAAGTTGATATTGGTGCCTAACGTTTTCTATAAATTTCTCCAAAAATGATCCTCAAATATTGTCTATGAAATAATTATTTTTGACAATCCACGTAATATGAAAACCTCTTCAAAGAACAAATTTTCAAATTTTCAATACTAGTTGCATCTCTTGTCTTTGTGAAAACTATAAATTTCTCCAAAAATGATCCTCAAATATTGTCTATGAAATAATTATTTTTGACAATCCACGTAATATGAAAACTTCTTCAAAGAACAAATTTTCAATACTAGTTGCATCTCTTGTCTTTGTGAAAACTGTAAAATGTTTCATTTTTTAAATCTATCAACGAATACCTAAATTGAATTATTAACTTGGTGAGTTCTTGGAAATCTTAACATAAAGTCCATACTTACATAAGCCCATGGCCTGCTTGGGACTGCAAATGGATGATATGATCCAACATTTTGAATCCTTTCTTTTGCATACTAACAAACCTTTCATCTTTCAAGAAATATTTTAACATTAATTTGCATATTAGGATAGAAATAAAATGCACTTATATGAGAAATTTTTTTTTTTTTCCAAAATGTTGTAATAATTCTCCACTATGGTTTTTTTTCAGAAAAGTTTCTCTCATTAAATATATTCAAATACATTATTTGTTTCCTTTAAAAAAATAAAACTTCTTACATCATACAATCTAACCATGGACTTCTGTCCATATTCATTTGATTCGCATAAGCTACATAAACATCTTTAAAATATGCATCATCCTTATACATTCTTTCAACTCTTTCAATTCGTCAAATCCTCAAAAATTTACTTGAAACTCATGAAATGTTAAATTGAATCTCCTTAATGCATCATATGTTACTTTATTTGATTTCCCACTTATATGTCTAATAATAATGGTAAAGTATGCAAAAGAAAAAATTATGTCTTGATTATTTAAGTGCCTCTAATTTAATATTTTTTTTGTGTTGATAAATTGCAATACATGGTTATGAATATAAAGAAAAAATTCCTTAGGAAATATGTAATGTATCAATTTCTTCAAATCTCCTTAGGAAATATGTAATGTATCAATTTCTTCAAATCTTGAAAAATGAAATAAAATTATTTATCATATAAAGAATATTATTGTTTTTCTTCATTTAATATTTCATTAAAATAAGTCACATGTTTTTTTCTTGATTTAGAACAACACCTATTGTAGTCTCACTTGCATCACATCAAACTTAAAAGAATTTATCAAAATATGACAATTCTAAAATTGGTTTTCTATAATTTTATTTTTTGATAATTTAAAAAATCTATTAGTTTCCTCTGTCCATTTGAATGATTGTTTGTCTCCTCTAATTGTTTTCACAATTGGCACACATATCCCACTAAAATTACTGAAAAAAATGTATATTCATCTTTTGTTGATCCATATTCAAGCTATCTATTGGTACAACAAAAGGCCAAACAAACCAATTGTGTCTTCAGAAAATTTCACTTTTTCAGATTTATTTGTAGTTTTTATTTCTGCAATTTACTTAAAACCAATATGCGATGTCTCAAATGTTCTTCTATATAATGAATGTAGACCAAGATATCATCAGGTAAACTATGACAAATTTACTAGTGAAAACTTTCAACACTTCATTCATTAACCTAATAAAAGTGCTTGTGGCATTTGTGAGTCCAAAAGGCGTTACCAACCATTCATAAAATCCATCATTTTTTTAAAAATTTGTCTTCCATTCATCCCCTTCTCTAATTCTTATTCCTTGATACCCATTTTTCAAATCTAGTTTTGAAAAATATTTAGCACCACTCAAACAATCCATCAAATCATCATTAGAGGATAATTAAAATCTATACTTGATTTTGATTCTGTTTATGGCTCTGGAGTTTATGAACATTCTCCATCCTCCATATTTCTTTGGACTTAAAACTATAGGAACAACACATGGGATCAAACTTTCTCTAAGAATACCCTTATCCAACAACTAGTGCACCCAGATTTTAATTTCCTCATTCTCCTTTGGAGTCATTCTATATTCTACAACATTATTAGGAATATTAGTCCATAGAGTAAAATCTAATGGATGAATGACAATTATTAATGGAGGTAACTCACTTGGAAAAGCATAAACCACAATATCAACAAATTCATCCAACAAATTTTGAACCTCTTCAGGTAGATCATTTAAATTCGTGCTAGTGAGAATCACCTCGTGCTAGTGAGAATCACCTCGGGATTACTAAATAAATAAAAATGTACCTCCTCATTTATAATTTCCTACAGAAATTATTTTCCACTTATCAGAAACAACTTGAGAAATATTTTTTCAACTACACCTTCATCCTTTAATGGTAAGAATGTATGCTTCTACTCGTACTTTTGAAAAGTGTATATGTTTCTCTTTAAATCATGTATTTCATTCATGTCATACTACGGAGGTTAACCTAAAAGAATATAACACACATCCATAGGAATAATATCACAAAGTACAATGTCTTTGTAGCTGCCAATATGAAATTCCACTTCACACTATTCATTCTCCAACAACTGATATCCTTTCTCCTGCCATGAAACTTTGTACAGAACAAGATGTACTATCTTCATCAAAGTTAATTTTTCAACCATTTTTGTGGACGCCAAAGTATCACTACTACCACTACCAATAATGAGTTTACAACATTTAACTTTGATTTTACATACAGTTCTTAAGAGTGTCTTGCTTTATGTGGGTTCTTTAATTACCTTGACTTGCTTTAGTAATACTTTCTTCATCAACAAAGACTCTCCAACTTATGGTGCATTCTCATGTATATGTGACTCCATGATTTGTTCCTCATCCAGCACAACATTTTCACTTCCTCTAATTGTCAAAGTATTTTTTGGACACTCATAAGATTTATGGATAAACGTATTGCATCGAGAAAATTTGCTGAGAGAACCCCTACCTATTTGACAATGTATTCTTCCTCTGAAATCACAACCTCTTAGTGACTATTCTTATTGATGTGAACTATTGTATTCTTCCTTTTGAGCTCGAAACATTCCTCTACCACCATTTTTTCCTTTGCCTCTTGTTGAACTCCTACCTCTTCCTTAAGAGAAAACTGATATTCTTCCTCAACTGTATTAGAAGATAAAATGTCAATTTCATCATAAATCTATTATCATAGTCCATTAAGATATATATCATCCTTTTCTTGGTTTTCTTCTATGTGGCGAGCTCTAATATTCAATCTATAAAATTCTTCAGTATACTCTATAACTTACATACATCTTTGTTTCATATTTTTCATTTGTCTAAAAAGATTGAGCTAATAATCTTAGGGCATGAAATTACCCTTCAATTTTGATACCATTCTGTCCCATATTTTAGTTCTTGTCTTTCCTTTGTTTTTACTCTCATCTTTTACTCCATCCCACCAGAGCAATGCATATCCTTTCATCCTGGTTTTGGAAAACTCTTTTCATCTGCTACATTTTCATACTCGAAGTATTTCTCCATAGTAGTAATCTAGTCGATTAATTCATCCATGTTTATATTTCCTTCGACCTCCATTTTTGGTATGGATCTTACTCCCATGATAACTCTGACCAATATTTCTTCGACACTTTCTTCTTTAGGCTATACTTCTTATTCTAAAGATTCTTCTTCTCTCTTGCTGACATCTAAAGTGTAAACACCTCTTCATTGGGAAACTTCCATAACTTCCAAATGTTCCTCGATACTTCTCATCTCTTCAATCACTTATGTATTCAAAACAAGTCTTCCTCCTCAACCTCTTTCACCTCTAATTATGAATGCCATCTCTCAATTCTTCTTATCCTTTGTTGGATTTTTCTATGATACCAAATATGAGCCCAATTTGGACCCGTTCCACACCTTAGCTAATGAAATTTTTCTACATCCACTTAATTATGCAAATTACAGGTTTTCCCATTAAATTCCTCTTTAAGTTATCGTAGATTGATAGATCTGTCAACTAGCTACTAGATCCGCTAGAGCACCAGGATATCTGGGAATTATCATCTGTGCAAATGGGATTAAATAGGCCACCGAGCCACAATTATACTAAATATTATATATTTGAAGAACCATGATAAACTTTACATAATGATTAGGGAGTTGGGCTCCCGATATATTAGGTATCAAGTATATTTATTCTGCACTAAAGCATTTAACCGGGCTATCGGACCTTGGTTACACCGGACTACCAAACATAAACTTCACTAGCCCATCGAAAAACTTCATAATGTACCTTTTTTGAAGAGTTAGGAACTATCTGGTTGATTCTTCTCAATCACTGATCTATTTCAATGACCATTAATCAACGATCAAGGTTGATTTTGCTCTGGGTCCACAATTCCATTGTACGACGTATATCACTCATAGGAATATCAGATAACACGATATTGTAAGTTAACAAATGTATTCAAAAAATATGTTCTGGAGTTGATATGGGACCGTGTCATGAAACCTCGATACCTACTTATTGGATATTGAAATAACCTCTACATTGCACAACTTTGATACCAGACGTCGGGGTATATCGAATCATCCGAGTATGCAACCATGCAAGATTTTCAAATTAAGTATGGTCCTATTATATCATTTTTGGAAACTTATCTCGGTGACCATCAATGATCGATGGTCCAAGTTCATTTCTTACATATCCAATCTTTGAATAATAAACATATTAACTTTAATAGAAATATGTTCTCTTTCCTTTACTCTACATTTTCATGCAAAAGGAATTTTATTTACACAAACCAAGAAAAGGTCGATCCAAGAGATCAGATCGATCCTAAAAAAACAGAAACTCTCTAATTCCCCCTAATCACAACCGATTTGTATCCTTGAATAGTACCGAATCCAAAAAACTATCTTATATTATCTAACTCCCTCAACTTCCTATGTAAATTAGACATAGTTGTTACATTACATGGAAAAATGTCTTCTTCTCGAACACACTTTGAATTATAATAGAACTATTACAACTTGGGAAAATAAGAAAAATTACAATAATGAGGAAGCGAAATTCCTCTCATAAATTCTTAAGATATTCTAGAGTTAAAATAGTAAATTTACTTTGGAAGATGCTCCTGCATCAAATATGTGTCTAACCCTAACCACATAATTTATTAGACTGTAATCTAGATGGAACATGAAGGGGAATTTTGGTTGGAACTAGTATGCACCCTTGACAAAAAATTCAAAGTTCTCAAGAAAAAATCCATAGGGATGGTAAAGTTTGAATGGAACCTCTACGTTCTTGAATATACAATATGGCATAATGAAGAAACTATGGGGGAGAAATACCCACAACGTTTTGTCAATTTTGAAGAAAATAGAAGATAAAATGCAAGACTCCATTTTCGGGCAGCTAGAGTTTCAGAACCGCTTCTCATAATTCTTAGACCTTATATGGTCTCGAAGATGTGAAATGGGAGAATGAAGAAAATATGCGGGAGGAATACTCACAATATTTTGTCAATTTTGAAGAAAATATAAGCTAAAAATGCAAGACTCCATTTTTGAGAAGCTAGATTTTCGGAACCACAAGTGTGAATTCTTGGACACCTCACTCACAACCCTAATAGAAGAATGGTGCAAATCGATGGACTAAAAGAAGTGAAGGGGTTATTAATCCATAGACAAAGCCTCTTGTTATTTATAAAACCCCTCATTAATCCCCTTATTTAATTATTACATTTCTTTTCTTGTATTTGTATGTAGGATATAACCCTTTCATTGCAACCTTTCATTATAATCGCACCGTTCATCTCCTATATATATACCAAGGAAACCTAATCTTAGGATCATCATTTCTCATATTGTACATTAATTATATTGTAAAATGAGGTTTCTCCCTTGATGTGGATTGTTACTCATTGATTTTTTATCATTCTCAAGGGGTTGTTTTATAAAATTTGGTTTTAGAGCATCAACCATAGGATTTTATTTTCCAAGCAAGTCAACTTACAATTTTCCCTATATATATATTTTTGTGCTGCTTCAAAGAACGAAATTTGAATGATAATTAGAAGAGATATCAAGGTATATGTTGTATGAATTTAAGCTTCTAGTTCATTACAATTTCGTATACACACACACATCGTATGGAAGATAGGGATATTGATTCATTATTAATTCCATTTAAAACTAGTCTTGTTGGGATTTTCACTATAACTTTTTTTTTCGAGGAGATTTTAGACAATGCAAATTTGTGGAGATTGAGGAGACATCTCGTACTATAGGTGGTAAATTTTTTATATCATGTTTTACTATAATTTCATTTATATACTCCATGTAAAACAACACTTGTGACTAATGCTGAAATATGTTTTAAAAGATTCAAGTTGGCATTTTAGCTATAAATATTTTTATGTGAATTTAATGACTCGGAAACTTTCATAATCGTGAGTAGACATAGAAAATTGTAGGTGAATTGTTTTTCATATTTCGAATCATTATTTTTTTACATATATATCTCCTAGAAGTTGGGGTTTTTTAGTAATCATTAAATTAGTCTTAAACAACACATTTTGGTATTTTTTCTATAACGTTTTATGAGTGGATGTTTAGACACCGAAATTTTCAAAACTTTAAGAAGCCATATCAAAGTACTACAGGTGGAAATTTCATGATTATAAGGGTTCCAATTTCGTATATACATCACAACAAAGGTTAGTCATTCATACATACTTTAAATTAAGGGCTTAAAAGGTATCTAACTTATAATTCACATAACATTTTATTGGAAGATATATTTTTGGTGATTCAAAATTTGTGATAAAGAAAAAATGGAGTATTATTATTTTTATTTAACATAGATACAAAAAATATTCTATCTTAAATTAAACCTCTATAAGTATCATCTATAGATCATGAAGAAAATGATGAGATACATAACAGGGTATCCAAATTGGAGGAACAACTTCATGATTTTATTGTTAGGTCAATAACAAGTGATGAGTTGGTAAAATAACAAATAAAAAATCAAAAAATGGAAAAGAATATGGAGGAAATAGATAAGAATACAGATGAAAACAAGAATGTCATGACAAAAAAGATGGATTAAAATAAAGAAGAAATAAAAAAATCCATGAAGGAATTGCAAAATGCCATGTCTTCCATGATATTCTATGCTCTAGAGGAGAGACTCCATAATGGAGATATTAAAATGAAAGGAATTAATCAAAATAAAGAGAACAAGGTTGATGAGACTAAATCAAATATGCAAAATATTTGATTACATTTGGAGAGGAAAAATTCCAAATCTCAAAATGATAATCATTCATTACTCCAAAATCCACATTATGAAGGTGTCAAGTCAGCAAAAGGGAACTACTTCATTTTGAACATTGATACGAGGAAGTTTGATGGTAAATATATTATAACATGGATATTCTAGAGGGATCAATTCTTTGATATAAATCAAACTTACAAAAGGTACCTATTGCATCCTTGTATTTAGAAAATGACCAATTGGTTTGGTATCAATGGATTTGTGAAAGAAACAAGAATTATATTTTCTCTTGGTCCATTTTTATAGAGGAATTGATAACACATTATGGGGATATCAAGAGAAATACATTCTTTAGTCAATTGATAAATCTTCAAGGTCCAATCACGAAGAACATTTAACAATTCCAAAAGCTCAATCTGAGGGAAAAGAACATTCCTCGCGATAATTTGTTAGATCTCTTTATGGGTAAATTAAAGCAGCAAACTCAACATGAGGCACATTTGTTTGAACCTAAATACCTCGAGAATGTTTTCAGTATCACAAGGAAAATAGAAAAAAAAAATCTACTAGAAGAGTGGCCAATGATAGCTATAGAGAGAACCTTGTTTTCTGTCTTAAACCGACAAGGTTGACACCTCAACAAAAGAAGGGATAATTTTAAGGATGGAAATTTATATTTAAATGTAGAAACCCGGGATAATCTTACTAGTCCTTAACATGAAAAATGTTAAATGTTTGGTGATAGTTTGGTAACAATATTCAAATTTCTAAGGATTTTGTATAGTTTCTATAAAGTTTTTGTGATTTTTAAGGTAAAATAATTTTCTTCTTTGGAATTTGGGTGAATACCTTTTACAAAAAATGGTAATTAGAGAATCATTTTTTTGGGAAAAACCATGGAAAGTTATCCCATTGGTGAAATGTAAGCACTAAAATCACTTGGGAACAAAAGGATGAAAGAATATAAAAGGGACCATGTTTAAATTTTGACAACAAGTAGAGTAAAGGGAATAAATGCAATGAGAGGAAATTATTCTACATTGACTGTGAAGAGGAATAAGATCAAGAATTGGAAACATAAAAAAAGATAGATCTAGAAGAGAATACTTCAATGATATATTGCCATGCATTGGCTACCATTAGTTCTTCAAAAGACCTCAAGATAAAATGATACATCAAAAAGAAAAAGGTAACAATATTGATTGATTCCAGTAGTGCCCATAATTTCATCAATTAAAAATTGGCAAAATATGTTAATTTATTTATATATATAGCAACAGAGTTTCAAGTAATGATTGTAGATGGAGGTACCATAAATTATTCTAAGAAGTGCCATAGTATCAATCTCAACATGACAGAGTGTTTTTTGGACAATCCCATGATTTCCTTCCAAATGGGTGTTGTTGATGTTGTATTAGGGGTTAAATTGTTCCAATCATTTGGAACAATGGCCCCTAATTTTCAATATATTTTCTTGATATTTTCCTTAGAAAAAAATGAAGTTGAGCTTAGAGGTAGCCAAGGGAAACCCTATAGTATAATAAGCTTTAATAACATCACAAAATTACTTAAAAAGGGACACCATGGTGTAATTGCACACTTGTTCTCACTTTATGTTCAAACATATATACCTTCTACTCCATTAGATATCAAAATAGTTATCAAAAAGCATTCAAAGGTATTTTGTGAAATGCCTAAGGGTCTTCAACCTACTCTATATCATGACCATGTTATTGATTTGCATCTAGAATGTGCATCACGTAACATTAGGCCTTGCAGGTATCCATATGAACAGAAGAGTGAGGTTGAGCATATGATCCAAGAAATGTTAGAGGATGACATCATTCAACCTATCCAAAGTTATTTATCTTCACCATTAGTGATGGTTACAAAGAATAATGGTTAATAATGTATGAGTCCATATTATAGATAGATAAAAAAAAATGACTGTCGAGTATAAGTTTCATATTCCTGACATTGATGAATTATTAGATCAATTGTGTGGAGAAAAATTATTTACTAAGTTGGATATTCATTTGGGATATCATCAAATTAGAATGATATTCACCCTTTTGATGGGAAATGCAATGTAATTCCATCTCCATTTGTAATTTAATGTAGTTCCTACAACATTAATGTATTCTATCTCATTATAAATGCATATTTAATCACACTTGGGCTAGAGTAGTACTAGTATGGGTGGCCTCCCAAGAATTCCTAGTGTTTTACATGCCTATGTATTTTTGTAAAATTAGACCAATTTATCCCACATGAATCAAGGGAATAATTCTCCTTTCACTCTCTCATATATAATGGAGGTGAAGGAGGCATTTTAGACATGCAATGGAGTGTGATTTAAATATTTTTGTGAATGACATGTAGCCAAAATCTCTTTCTCTTTAGAGATAAGCCACGCCAATATAGACATTTTATGTTCTATAGTGTTATGCTATTTTATTCATTAATAGAAGTTGGGTTGCACTATATTTCTTTATTTCTACTATATTTTCCTTTGTATCTCATTTCAAACTCAATATAATGAGATCAATGGTATCAATGAAATATGTTCCTTGTCATTTCTTAGATCATGTCCTCGACGAGGTTAAGGTATAGAGAGTTGGTTCTTGATCTATTTGCAATTGAGGACAATTTCTCTCACCAGCATAAGTGACCTCCTATGCAATAATAAAAGAGAGATGATGGAGAGGGAGATTATTTCAATATGTTTCTCAATGAATCCCTTGTGCAATGAAGGAACAATATGATGGTAATATTCACTCAGATCCTTCATCGAATATCGATGGAGGTCGAGGAATGTTAAAAAAAAAATCCATTTTGGAGGTGCAACACCCTTCAATGTACAAGTAAATTTTGATATACCTTTTATTTGAAGGATAGGTAGATGCATATGCTCTATAAAAATGGTTTAAATTGATAGAAGTTTATTACTCTATCAAAAACTTTTCTGAGAGTGAAATTATCACCTTCACACTCCTAAAATCCCTTCCCAATGTTAGAGCTTGGTGGGAAGGTTAGTGGGAGAGGTAAAACATGGAAGAATCTACACCACTAAAGAGAGAATCCACTTGGGCATCCTTTTTAGATGACCTAAAGCATGAGTTCTAACCTATCAAAAATTATGATGACCAATACATGAGATGGATGACTCTATGTCATAAAAGAGATAAGATGGACATAGAGTACACTAACAGATTTATTACCTTGTTCTCAAATATGGGTATCAAAGACTCTGAGTAGTACCTTTTTTTGAAGTATCACAATGGTCTACATAGCTACATTCAGACATATGTGGATTTATTGGATATCTCCTCAATAGGAGTTGATTATCGATATGCAAACAAAATTGAGCATAAATTAAAGAATTGGAGTAAGTAGGAATTTGTCTCTGCAAATATGTTACAACAGAAACATCACAAAGGAATCCCTAACTCACAAAATGAAGGAAAACAAAGGAGAGTCAATCTCAATAAAATCATTCCAATCAATTGGATAAGAAAGGTGATGAGAAATATAATAAAGACACTGGAAACTGGTGCGAGTCCTATAAAATCCCTTGTCACAACACTAATGAATGTCACTCAAAACATTCATTCGTGGTTGACCTAAAAGAAAAATAATTACAAGTCGAATTAGACTCTCAACACAATAAAGGGAAACATATCATTGATGTAGAACCCACTACTACCATCATGACCACAACAATACAACTATAAGAACTAGAGGATATTGAGGAGTGGGAGAACCTCTTCGACTCACCAATGCAGGAAGAGGGAAACCCACTAAATTTCATTGTTGACAGTGGGAGTCATAAGAACCTGATATTAGTTATGGTTTTCAAGAGGTTGATGCTTTCAACAATCACACACCCCCAACCATACATCATCAGATGGTTGATATGGGGAAAGTACATATGTGTTAACCAACAATTATTCCTATCCTATGATGTTAATCCCTTAAAGGATGAGCTATTATCTGATGTTCCCCCACTTGAACATGTGATTTTATTTTATG
This sequence comes from Picea sitchensis, assembly GCA_010110895.2. Classification (NCBI taxonomy): domain Eukaryota; kingdom Viridiplantae; phylum Streptophyta; class Pinopsida; order Pinales; family Pinaceae; genus Picea; species Picea sitchensis. The sequence goes on along the minus strand of SNQJ01S0002757.1, from coordinate 86,673 downwards.
ACAACCATATATGTGAAAATATCACATTATCTATGAGTATTGTCCCCACAATGTCATTGTTACTCTAGGAGGTCATATCTATCAGGTACCATAGGTAGCTCTGACTCCTTCCACTTCATTCATCTCAACAAAAAAGTGCCACAAAGTAATCTCTTAGACAACAATTTTTTTCCTCTTGATGATCTAGTCAAAAGTTGAGCATAAGGTCACTACAACCATTACGACCTTGGCCCAAGAACCTTCTATCCAATAGAAGAAAGGAGGCATGAATGTAGAGGAGTACAAATATATTTCTGCTTCACCTACCAAGGTGCCTCTACACTACCATGTCCCACATTGCATTGACTTGGTGCCCATTTCTTCCTTACCCAATGGTCCAATCTATATAAATTCCCTTCCAAAGAATGAGAGTCTTCCAAATGTTCAACATAGCTTTATTGGCCATCGACCTTTTAAGTTGTGCGTGGGGTTTCAACCACTATCCCCCATTGATATAGATATTCTTGTTCCATCTTCAATGACACAGTCCTCCCACATTCATACAAAGGAAAATCGTGCAGAAAATTTTGTTGAACAAATATAACAACTGCACCAATTGGTTCATGACATCCTTCCACGGGCCAAGGAAAAGAAAGAAAAAAGATTCAAAGAGGCAAGTGGCTCACCAAAGTTCAGATTCAAAAAACATTTTCCTATATTGTAATGACCCCTATGTTATGACAACAATTAGTGATGTACAAATGAGGTAAATATTTATTTTTGAACAAATGTTATTACAAGTGAAAATGTGTCATAACATATATTAGTAACTACACAATTAATTTCATCACAATCAACAAAAATAAACATCATGATTATTCAATCAACCGCATATTATAAAGATAACATAAAGAAGCTACCCACTCAACCTATCTTGCATGGTTAGGACCTCCAAGACACAAAAGCAATGCTCAAGTCCAGGATTCATCAGGTTAGGAACTTGAAGACACATAATCAATGCTCAAAATCAATCGGATGAATCCACCACTTAAGCCTCAAGACTCATATATTGTTTTGAGGAACATGGAGGTATCTAATCCCATTAATTCAATCATAAACTACAATTCAAGACTATATTTATCAACCATACTTAACCATCAATTCCCCAGGGTGCATTAGTAAAATCCACTATACTTAATCAATATTTCATGAAATATCTAAGAGGAATTAAGTAAGAGAATCAACATAAAGATAATAAGATTCATAAGTGAAAGTACAATAATAAATATTCAATGCTAATTTATATATCTAATGGGATCAACAAGGAAGAGAAAATCCTCTTAAACAATACATAAAGTATTTATCAGTACTTTAAGTATCCTTTTAAAATCTATAAGAAAATCATAAAAGCAATGATAAGAATTCAGGCCACTTTGAAAACACATTTCAAAGAACTAAGAAGATCCAAAAACATATTAAGAAAAATAACGAGACTTCTTATACCCACTTACTTATCAAAAATGAATGATTTTAAGAAGATCAATCATAATAAGTAAATCATAGAAGTAAACCTTCCCTACATATCCATTTAAAAGAATTAAAGTAAGACCCAAGTCCTTTTAACAATATATAAAGAACTCGTTACTAACTTATAATCCATTAAAATTAATAAAACTCAAGTCTTATTTAACAATAAGTAAAACACTCAATGCTAACTTACAAATCCATTTAAGAATTTAGGAAGACCTAATCTTAATTAATAATAAAATTATTCAGATGCTAAATTACATCTCCATAGTAAATAAACAAAGGAGTTTCAGAATCTATCACAGCCCTTGAATCGGTGTGCAGAACAGTTTGACATTCGTTCCATACCTTAATACAACACTCATTCCAGAGATTAATCCAACACTCAATCCATACCTTAATTTGACACTTAATCTGGCACTTAATTTGGCCCTCAATCCGACACTAATTTGTGATAATTTAAATTAAATTCAGGGTGCGGAAAAAACAATGTTACTAATTATATAGACTTATAGGAAGGGACAATAAATTTGATGCAGGGCATGTCAAGAAGTGGAAGTGACATGTAAAATATGAGTGAACGTGTGTATGCCAAGACAATCAATAAAATCATGAACTCACCCCTCTCACAGTTAGCTCTACGAATGTTACCACTGTTTTAGAAATGAGGAAAAATCATTACAAATATTAGCTAACTATAAATGGGTAAACCAAACATGAGAAGGTTAATTAACACTATTATTTTCAAAGAGATATGTTTCCATACAAAACCTAATCCAATACTATATGTGACACTTGTTCCGGCACCTGATCTAGCACCTAATCCGACACTTGATGCGGCCCTTGTTCCATACCTTTAAACAAAACTAAATTCTGATAAATTCGAATTAAAATCAACAGGAAGAAAATAATAATTCGGTAATGATTAAGCTTCAAGGAAGGAAAGTAAATTAATTAAAGAGGCACTCAAGAAGGTCAATTATTTGTTGTAACCCCAAATGCATTTCTGAATTAAATGCTAACACACATAGATTTTTAAACGTTCAAGCTTCAAAATATAAAGATTGCTTTACAAGAATACTCAATAACACTTACTCTTAGAACCACAATGATTCTACAATGAACAAATAGAACACCAAATATGGATTTATAAAATTCAAAGACAACAAAAGAGGAATCAAACATTCAATTGGTACATTTCTAGGTTATTCAAAACATAGGGCAACAGTCACACAAAGTTACAAAAATTTCAAAACACGGGAAACAATTAAGAATGGGATTCAACTTGGATTTGAATTTATACTTTACACAAGGAATTACCCCAACATTAACTCATAGACTTTCATTTAATCAGTAAAGTCTCCTATCGTTTTTCTAATGAAAACATAAATTGGATTTAGAACTGTACACGATTTTGCTTTTCTCAAAATGCCAATCAGAATTCAAGGAAAAACATCAAGAAATAAAACTACATGTTGGGTACTTTAATTGTCTAAAATAAATAATTAAGGCATTCAATATAAATTGTTAAACCTAGGGAAGTTTTCTTATTGCAAGATAATTGTGCAGAGTCTATGCTAGATTATGGAAGCAACATTATTCAAATTGCAGTAAGAAACCAAATTGAAAGGTTGAACTTTAACACAGGTTGTTGACACAGCTGGAGCTTCTACAGAATTGAAATCACACTTGTATAAATGAAATCTTGAACTCATGGGTGCATAAGAGTCATAGATTATCTAATCTATTCTAACTTTCTATTTTACTCTTGCAGAAAAAAACTCTTTGCTACTTGCTGAAAGGAAACCTGCTTAATTGCAGAAAAGGAATTCACAATTTTGTTTTCAGAGATTAAATCTAATGCAGGAAAGGAAAGCAATTCTCCAGCAGTATCGAACAATTTACTCTAATTATCATGAGACACACTAATGCACATTAAACAGAAAGGAACTAACTGTAACAACACATATATGCTAGAAATGCTAAACATATCAATTATCCAAATCAAAGCGGTTAATCTAAAACAACAAAACAGAGGGGAGTCTGTGAGGAAGGTGGGCCCTTTCCCTCTCACTTAATCCACTCAAAAATAGACTACAGTAGGTTAACGAAACTCAAACCACTTATTTATTGATTCGCTAAAAAGGTTCAGATACAATGTGCTCTTCTTCACTCTCTGTTCACAGCTAAAATTCAGTAGTAATGATTACAAAGGCTCTGTTATTTAAATAAAGAGTTATTCAATTAAAAACAGACTCATAATAGCTTTGAGAATCAAATATTCTCAAGCTATTTGTATGATATACAAAATCTGTTAAATGATCTTCATCATCAATGTGAACCAAAACATGTAACAAACTTGAGGATCAGTCTTCATGATTCGAATTTGCATGAGGGACCAGCTTCCAAGATCGATGGATATATATTGCAGCAGGTGTAGCAGCTTCCAAAAAGGGTGTGCAATTGTTGTAGTCATATAACAACATGCAGAGTTTGCACACAACTATAAGAACCTTGTGTATTAGCAACGATCTTTGTTTAATACTTGGATGTTCTACACATTTTAATCATTAGTTGAATATTCATGGGTAAAATATGAGAAATGCTACCAATCCAACATGTTAAAGTGAATACAATATAAAAGAAATATTAATGATGCATACCTTCTAAAAAAGGGTCTTAACAACAATTATTAGGCATTTAACATAGAATTGGTAAGGTTGAATGAGCAAAAGAGATGGTGAAAAAGGGACATTTCTGGGTCCTAACATGCCCCCCAACTGAAAACATTGCATATCCTCATGAAAACCTCATTCAAGACTTACTCTGAGTCTGAGTTAAGGAGGTGACTCCTCTAGTGCAAAATTGATACGACAATCACTAAGTACGAGTATTGGAAAAACCTATGTGTACCCCCAACATCTGCTATTTTCAAAAATTTGTCTGTGTTGCTTTGTCTTCAAGAAGAGAAGAAGTCTGAGTTGTTGGATTTATGGTTGGTAAGTGTAACATAGGTGTTTGTTTTAAAGTCGCTGGTAAACCAAAAACTACTTTATGACATCGATATCTCCTCTGGCTTACTGGTTCTTGTGGAATAGTAAGGTCACATTCTGTTTTTACTAAGAAATTGGTTGGTTCCTCAGCCTATCCATTCATTGGTACTTTGAAAATTTTATATCCTTCCTAAAAATAAATATCACCACATTGGTAGAACATGTCCTCTTCATTTTCTTTCATAACAGTTTCTTCCTGAGCTAATATTCCCAAAGTTGAATTCCATGAGTTTCTTAGTTGAGAAACCTGCAAGGCCTTCGTTACGGAATCTAACTGTGCTTTGAGGTGGTCATTTTAATTCCTTAGTTCAGCAATCCTGTCATTCTCAATACCTTGTATCTTCTTTTAAATCTGAGCAAATAGTTGAGCAAGTGGCACATCATCATTATCCTCTCTAGTTTTTGTAACTGGTTCTTGTGTAACAGTTACATCTGGCATGATTGGTTCTTGTGTGTCAGACTCTTCCTAGTCCGTTGGTTCTTGTGTGACAACCTCTTCCTACTCAGTTGGTTCTTGTGTGACAATTAAGTTCGAGGAAGAGGTTGGTTCTTGTGTAGCATCCTCGTTTTGAACAACTAAGGATAATGGGAGAATAATGGGAACCACTTTCTCTATATTTGTCCATCCAATTGTAGCTTCAACAAGTCTTGCTAACCTAGTTCTCCTTTTTGGTAAAGTAGATATAAAAACAGAATATCTCCTCTTAGGTTCAGGAGAAGGAGTGTGTTCTTCGATAATCAAGCTAGAAGAAGGAGGGAGTTCTTCAACAACCATACAAGGAGGAAATTCTGGGATGATGGGGTCTAGTAATATCTGTACCTTGTCACCTAATGAATGATGTACAAAATCATCAAGCAGAGCCGATGATTATGGCACAACTCGTTAACATTCTTCCTACAAGGATAAAATAGTGTCTTGGAACTCCTTGCACAAGGTGAAACTAGGAATTCGTGCCTCCATAAAATCAATTAGCCTTTCAATTAGATTGGTATCATTGATATCAAAATATGGAAGTGTCTGAGTATCAACAAGATTAGGACACTATGTCGCAGCAACTCTCTCGATTTCTTTCTGATATTTCCTTCTAGATTGACGTTTTATTTTCTGAGGAAATTCAGTGGCATTGAAAGTAGGGGTTTGAACGGTTGTTGCAACACGAGAAGGATTCTGATTTATTTTTGGCTCAACAGTAGAAGTAGTTTTCATGTCGTCAGTTACAATGGGGGCCTGAACATCTATTGCAATTAACTTTTCTGACCTAGTTCGCTTCCTCGGTAAAGTAGAAATAGAGGCATGAGTTTCCCTTTTCTTTGCTTTAGGAGTAGGAGCGAGTTCCGTAACAACCTCTATTACAACCAAGGTTTGAGGCTCATGAGGCTCAATCACATTTATATGAATAGAGTTACATTGTGTTGGTTGAATACTGTCGAGGTGTTTCTGAGCTGTGTGAGAGGTGCTTCTGATTTTTTGTTTGGTATTCGGAGTTGACTTATGTGGAATTATAGTCAAGGTTTTAACTACTATTGTAGATGAGGACACAGGGGTTGACTGTTATGGGTCGACTATAATAGCAGGTGCAAACATTGATTGGTCTAGGTTGGTTGTAACAACAAGTGTAGAAATGGGTTGTTCAGGGTTGGCTATGGTAGCAGGCACAATAGGTGGCACAGACACCTCAGGTAATGGGTCGTGAGGGAGTCCCATTCCTCTATTAATCAACTAGCCTATGAGTCTATGATTGGAAAGAAAATGAATGGGTTGCTTGGATCATTTGACGAACTGAGCCATATTATGAAAAGACTGAAGAATATAATAAGGCATGTTGATTAATTTATGATGTCCCAAATGGGATAGTATGATAAAGTCGAAAAATAAACAACTTGGTATCGTCCTTCACAGGTAATGTACCTTCTGATAAATTTTGTGAATTTTCCCCATGGTGTTGTTAAGGAATTGACATCGACACCTCGGCCCTTGGTCTACATACATTCATCATTCACAAGAAAATGTTCCTCTGCTTTGGGAAGATGTGATTTTCTGCTAAACCACCTATTTCCTTTTCTGGGAAATTCTGTAACAGCAGCCATAGATTCCTCTATCACTCGAATTATCACCCCGTTCACTATTGAATACCCTTTTGTAAGATTATGTCTAAACCTCAAAACCTCTACTTCGTTAAACCTATGAATATTCTTAAAATAAGGAATCCATCCGGCCTGTAGAAAAATTTGGTAAACATCAAGGTGTAGCAGCAACACATCCAGATTTTTCGGCTCATATCTCACAACTGATCCTCCCATGATGTCATTTTGAGTCTTAATAGTCACAAAGGAGGAGAAACCAACACCCCACCAGAGTCACAGGAAGTTCGAACAAGGATTTCATAAAGAGCACAGTGTCTCATAAAAAATAAGCGTGGTCGAAAAGGTGGCAGAGGTGTTTATAAAATGCGATTTTGAGATTATGTCACCGTTGATGTATTCCCTCCCCCCTCCAAATAATTTGATTGGCTCATGGTGCAACGAATTTAGGACAACCAGAAAATAGGCATTGAAACTTGATTTCATATCTTACTTCACTTGGAAACGTAGGTTTAGTAATCATACCTCATAACTTACCACATGAACTGATCTGTTAGAGTAACTGCACTATCCAACCGCCATTTGATCCACGTGGAATGGCTGTAATAATGAGAGATAGCTCTCAAATGTGAGAAATGACGATATGACAGGTGGAGCATAAGTGGAGTCATTTCTATGGTTGAACAGTCAGAAAGCTACAGATGTGGAGTTAAGCAATGATGAAGCGACCCTTGTGGGACAAAGAGAGCATAAAGTATTTTTTGAAAAATGGGGAAAATCTTGACAAAATAACAATGTTGCCATATGTCGAAATGGAAGAAATGCTAAGAAAAAATCCAAAAGTAATGATAGAATTAGGTGTATCAACAGATATTTTGGCTAGAACTGTGGCATTAGGTGTAACAAAATGCAATTTAAAAGAGTCAAGAACGGGTGTAAAGCATGCAAGGCAAAAGAGTCAGGAAAAGGAGTAACAACATGGAAATTGGTCATGTGGTCGGAAGATGGTGTAACGAAACATGATGTAATCATCATGGAATGTAGTCGGTAAACAATGTAACGACATATGGTGTAGTAGCATGTAACCTCTCCGAGCACAAAATCACTTAGTTTTTAGGAATCTTTTCAACTTCCAGAAACTAATCCTTTGGCTTCTTCTACTATCATCTACCTTGTTGTTCTTTATTTTATCTGCACACAAGAAACTTCCTGATACCTTTCTAGGCTGAATTTATTTATAAAAAGAGAAATAGAAAAATGAAATGTGTGAAGCAAAATTAGAAAATTTCAAATTTGCACAACTTATTTATATACAAGATTTTATTGAAAACAAAAAGTCCTAAAGTTCATATGGAGAAGGCGCAGGCTTTGTTCCCTTTAAAAATTGGTAATCTGTATCAGTGGTACATCTCAATTTAAATTCATCCATGGAAAGTGGACGCTGATACAGGTGCAAGCAATGACCATTTGCATATAACTCTGTATTGGATCCATCAACAGTAATTAACCTAACTGTCCCATTGGGAAAAACAATGTCTACCTCATAAGGTCCCATCCATATTGTACGCAGTTTACCTTAGAATTATTTGAAATGTGAATCGTATGACAAATCCCAATCTGTTTTTTGGAACAATTTCTTCTTGATGACTTGGTCATGCCATTTTGTTCACTGTTGTTGAATTACTGTAATTTGATGAATAACATCCAAACACTTTTCATCTAGCTCATTGAGCTATTGAAGTATGGCCTTTTGTACCATAGTCAAGTCGATATTGACTGTTGATGTAGTTCTGAGGGTTTTGATTTCAAATTCAATAGAAAAAACAGGGCTCTTTCCATATACAAGCTCATAAGGAGAAAAACTAGTTGTGTTCCTCCAAGTAGTTCGATAAGCCCATAGAGATTCATGCAATCTGTCAGACCAATCCCTACGATGTTCTCTCACTGTCTTATTAAGAATAGATTCTATGATTTTTTTGGTACTTTCTACTTGGCCATTACCTTGTGGATGGTATGGAGAAGTTGTTCTATGTAAAACATGATATTGACAGAGTAGGGCTTCAAACTTATGTGATGTGAAAGGAGGTCCCCCATCATTTATTAATTCTATGGGAACTCCAAAACTAAAAAATATATCTTCAAATAAGAATGCTAAGATAACTTCCTCTAAGGCCCTGATGAGTACTTTTGCCTCCACCCACTTGGTCATGTAATCTGTACAAACCAAGATATAAACTTTTTGATTAGAAGGTGGGTTAATGGGCCCTACAAAGTCCATGGCCCATCTCTCAAAAGGATCTAACACTACTTGAGGCTGGAGAGGCATCTCATCCCTATGATTTGGATAACCCATTCCTTGGAAACTATCACAAGCCTCGACATACTTCTTGGCATCTTGAAATATGGTGGGCCAAAAATAGCCCATCCTTAAAATTTTATGTCCAGTCCTTTTATCAGAAAAATGACCCCCACAAGGGAAATCATGGAAAGCTTTGAGTAGATCATAAACTTCACCATCTATCACACATCTCCTGATTTCTTGATCCAGGCCTGTGTAGAAAAGGTATCCCTCTATCCAACTATACCGAGCACTCTTCTGAATGATCTTCCTTCTTTCTCTTGGATATAAATGTGGAGGTAACTTCCCTGCAACCAAATAATTAGCAATGTCTACATACCAAGGTGAGTGAGAAGATACTGAAAAAAAATGTTCATCTCAAAAGGAATCATCTATTGGTGAATTATCATCATTTATATGCAGTCTTGAGAGAAAATCAGCAACCACGTTTTCTTTCCTTGGTCTATCTACTATAGTGATGTCAAATTCTTGAAGTAATAACAACCATCTTGTTACTATGACATTAGTAATAGGTTTATTCATCAGATATTTAATTGTTGTATGATCAGTATGAATAAACATAGGATAAACAGTGACATAATGCCTGAATTTATTTATTGCATAAACCACTGCCAAGAATTCTCTTTCAATAGTTGTATAATTTAACTCAGCATGAGCCATGTTCTTTCTAATATAGTAGATGGCATACGACTCTTTGTATTCATGTTTCCCTAGTACTGCACCAATTGTAGTGTCAGAAGCATTTGAATAAATGTGAAAAGGTAGATCCCAATTGGGCCCTCTGAAGATGGGAGCTATGGACAATTTCTCTTTCATATCTGCAAAAGACAATTCGCAATTGTTAGTCCAACGAAGGTCAACATATTTTGTTAATAGGAAAAACAAGGGAGAGGAAAGTTTGGAATTTTTTTTAATGAATCTCTTGTAATATCCAGCATGGCCTAAAAAAATTCTTACCTCTTTCTGAGTTGATGGAGCTGGAATGTCCAAAACTACGTGTATTTTGGCTGGGTCTACCTGAATTCATGTATAAGAAATGAAGTGTCCTGGAACCACACCTTTGATCATCATCATATGGAACTTTTTTGTTCTTAAAGAAAGATTAGACTATATACATCTTTTGAGAAATTTTTCCATATTAGTCAAAGCTTCATTGAAATCAATACCATAAGGTGTAAAGTCATCCATTAAGATATCCATACAATCATTCACCATATCAGAGAAAATACCAATTATAGCTCTCTGGAAAGTGGTTGGTGCATTACACAAGTCAAATGGGAGAACCTTGTAGGAAAATGTACCCCAAGGACTTATAAAGGAGGTCTTATCTTGTTCCTGTGGAGCAATTTTTATATGGTTATAGTGACTGAATCCATCTGGGAAAGAGAAAAAAAAATTCCCAGCTAGGTTGTCTAGAAACTAATCAATAAATGGTAGAGGGAAATGATCCTTCTGCATGGCCTTATTCATGGCTGTACAGTCCACACACACTTTCCACTTACCATTATTTTTAGGTACAATAACCAATGGTGAAACCCACTCGTTGTTTGATATGGGATATATGAATCTAGCATTGAGAAGTTTATGGAGTTCCTCCTTAACTATTTCTTTAAGATTAGGGTTGATCCTCCGTTGGGGTTGGAAAATGGGTCGACATTATTCCTTGATATATATATGGTGGGTGCATAGTTGAGAGGAAATTTATTTCATATCCATGTAATCCCAAGCAAATTCCTCCTTATGTTCAATCAATAACTTCATCAATCGATGAGTTTTAGTAATAGATAACTCGGGATTGATGTTCAAGTTATTTCCAGCTTCGATTTCTACAACGATGCTTTTAGAAATGACTTTAGGAAATAATTCAGTTGTTGTTGTTTCAACTTTTTTTGTTATATCATTTTCTGTTACAACTGAATCGATTTGATTTACAATAGTTTTAGAAAACATTTCTAGGCTCATCTCTTCCTGGGCAATAGGGTCTAAGATTCTAGTCAATCGGTGGTGTGTGTTTTGTGTAACATTAGAGGGGTCACAGATAAATAAGTTGATTGACTCATCCTCCTTCTCATCTTTGAAACTCGGGAATTTTCCTATGGTTAACACAGGCATATCACTTTCATCTGCAATGTCCATCCATAAAGAATTTTTGGGTTCCATACTGGGTGTAGCATGAGGATACAGGGTAAGTTGTTTTGTGTCATAACCATCAGAGATGGTCATGGAACCATATCTACAACAAATGAAAGCATCAGTTGTGGCTAACCATGGTCTTCCTAGAATTAAAGGGTGGCCCCCCAGATGGGTTTTGGGTTTCAAAACGATAAAATCAATAGGATACTCCCATGAATCAACTCAAACGAATAAATCATTGATTACTCCTTCGGCTTTGATGGCGGAATGATCAGCTAATTCTAAAATAGTAGGATTAGGTCACACTTGCGTTTTGAGTTGCAACAATTGTGTATTTTCTATTGGCATAATATTAATTGTTGCCCCTAAGTCAACTAACACATGGGGAATAGGTGTTTGTCCAATTTTGAAAGTGATTGTAGGGTTTCCTGGGTCACCATATTTAATAGGTGGGGTTTTTCCTAACATCATTTTAGACACGTCTCGCACTACATGCACTGTGAGGGGGTCCCTAAGTTTCCTTCCAAGTCTTCTGATAGAGATATCTCTCATAGTCTTGGAATAAATAAGGACATCTCTAATCGCTTGCAATAATGGAATGTTAACATGCAGGTTTTACAATTCTCCTAAGAGATTGAAGGATGGTAATTCCAATTTTGGTAATTTCCAGTCTTTTCAGGGAATGGGGGGTCTATTGATTCTTTAATAGGTCAGTAAATTTATTCTGTATCAGTAGATGGTTTTTCCCCTGATTCCTTGTCTGATTCTGAAGATGGAGCGTCTTCAATTATGGGCCTGACTATTCTCCCTGATCTTAATTTTATCTCATAACAAGGCATAGGAGTAATAGACAGAGCTGGCACATTGTATATATCAATATTTTGAATGGACTTATTATTTGGGTTTGGGTTAGGTTGCACATGCATCTGAGGTCGTAAAGGAGGATTGTTCTATGGGGCATTGGGAGGTAACTGTAGTTGTTGCTGCTGATACTGGGGTTGGAACTGTTGTTGATAGAGGTTTGGTTGATGGTTTTGATAGCTAAGATGTTGTTGAGGGCCTCTCCAATATGGGTTTCATTGCCCATGCTGACTCTATTTTTGGGGCATAGGTAACCATGCATTGGGATCCTAATAAGGAAGAAGAATTGGATTTGGAGGGGGAGCATTCATCTAGTCATAAGGTAGCTGGTTGTTCTAATAATTATGTGTTGTAGGAGAGAATTGAGAGTTCATACCTTGGCCTCTTGGTTTCCATTGTCTTCTTTGTGTAATTAGATAGGCAGCCTCTGCTTCCTCATTAGTCTCCTTCATTGATACTTTTTCACCTGGTAAAGAGGGACATTTGTTAGTAGGATGATCCAATTCACAAATAAGACATACTTGAACATTGTTCAGTGGGAACACCCTTTTTGGATGTTTGTTTCTACACTTTAGATAGAAAATGGACAATGCCTTTTCTACTTCTCCTTCTTTTTGTTTAATTTGCAGAGTATCAATTTGTGAAGAAAAAGAGTTAATCATTTCTTTTTTGAAATCTTCTAATATATTACCTTTTTCTTCTCTTGTTTCCCCTCCATTGGCTAATTTTTGTACCCTTGAAAAAGTGGTATCCTTGGTAACTAGATTATTTCTTGTAGTTCCGTGAGAACATCTCTTGAAAAGATTTACAATGTATTCATAGTATTCCTTAGATATATCTCCCTTGCCAAGCATATTCAACATATCTAAATAATCATCTCTAACCCCTTTTAGCAAAATAGTTTTCAGAATGTCCTTACTCACATCCGGATTTCAATACCTTTGTAGATTGTACTCGAGTCGCTCTACAAAATCTTCAGGGGTCTCATCCTCTTTCTCAGACATCTTGAATAGTTTATCCCTTCGTTCCCTTGTTCGATAGTAGTCTTGGTACTTGTTCAGGAAAATCTACCTCATATGTAGCCATGTTGAGATATTCTCTCCTCCTAGGCTCATGAACCATATTAACACATTTCCCTTCAATGTGGATGGAAACAGTTTAAGTTTCTGTGCAGTAGAAGTGTAGTCATAACTTCTACACAAAATATCAAATTCAAACAGAAACTCATATGGATCCTCAATAGAAAATCCATGGAAATTTGGTAGGGATGAAAAAGGTATGTTCTTCATAGTAGCTATCCCTCTTGTAGGAATATTAGTAATAGTAAAAACCAAGGTAGAGATAGTATTTTCATCATTTACCTGATCTTCATTGTTGTGTGGATCCTCTTGGTTTAACTCCTCTTCATTATCTCCTTGATTTTCGATGGATTCTCTCTCTCTCCACTCAATACAGTAAGTGTACCACTCCTCCTTAGTGACTACCTGTCTATTAATCTGATAAACAACTTCTTCTGGTCTCTCTCTTGGCTGAGCTATACTTCCTTGATCTTCAATATTCTCTAGTGTTTCTTTCTAATTTGTTGGTGACAAACTTCCAACTTCAGCCCTTGATGAAAGAAATGTTTTGAATTGGGGCACTTCTGATGACTGAGGAATTTGTCTCCTTGGAGGATTTGAAGGGAGAAATATAGATCCTGAAGAAGAATCTACTCTGTCTATAATATCATCAACAAAGGTTGGTCTTCCCAGTGTAGGGTTCCTTCTTCCATGTCCTCTAGTACCTGTAGGGTTATTGTTTTGGGAAATACATCCTCTTGTTCCTCGATTCATGCAAACTATTCATTCCTAAGAAAAGAAAACTAATGTGCTTACAAAAATCTATAATTATCTTCCTCGATAACGACACCAAAATGTTGGTCACTTTAATTGTCTAAAATAGATAATTAAGGTGTTCAATATAAATTGTCAAACCCAGGGAAGTTTTTTTATTGCAAGATAATTGTGTTGATTAAGGTTGGTTGTCATTGATGTCAACCCTTGAAGAAAGAACCGTAGCACAAAGTTTTGGGTAATGGACCCAATAGTGTTTGATGTAAATATGACTCATTATTTTTTTTTCATAGTTGATAAGAAGTAAATATGGATGAACTCCAAAGTGGTCCCCTTATGGTGAAAGCCCTCACGGGAAGACGCTTTGTGGAGTAAGAGAACCCATGCTTAATTGTGGAATAATGAGATGAAGGAAAGTAAATTTGTAAGGAAAATATCCTAGATGGATAGTTCTTGTCATGTCATTTCTGGTGTTATGTGGAATGTCACATAATTCCTCCACGGTTAGAGAGTTATGGCCATGAAGTTGGGAGACCCAGGTTTGGGTAATGGACCCAAGTTTGTTTGATGGGTAATGGTATGATTTATGATATATTTTTCAGATAATACTATTTCTATATGGATAGTACATGTCATGCACCATTTTTAGTGGTATGTAGAACGTCACATAACTCCTCACGGTTTGAGAGTTATGGCCTTACAGTTAGGAGACCCTCATATGTCATCCCAAAACTGAGTTAAAGTAATCAAAGTGGTTTAAGATATTTTTAAAAGTTAAATAATAAAGTGAAGTGATGAGTGTATTATAATTCAAAGTGAATACAAAATGAATTATTTCAATAATAATTTTAATGGAGAATTAGAAGTGGACCCAACCTAAAATAAAGGAAAGTGGGGCCAAGTGACCCCCTAAAATAAGGAAAGTGGGGCCAAGTGACCTAGAAGATGCTTTTAAGGAAGCTACTTGGAGAGTATAAATAAGAGGCAAGGCTCTCTATTTTTTTTTTGTAAGTAAGAATTTTTATATATAAAGGCCTTCAAAACCCAAATTAGAGGTACAAAATACAAAAAATAGTTGTACTGTAGTTACTGGACTGCCCCAATAGAGGGGAAACCAGTCCAGCCAGCAGGTGAGTCAAACATAGGTAGTTTAACAGTCTAATATATCAATCTCAAACTGTCTGGACAATAGATAAAAAAAGAAAAACTATTGAAACTTGAAGGACCCCTATGGGCTTAAACATTTGGCAAATAACCTGTCCAGGTGGCATGAACGACCTCAAACCAAGGTTCCTCTTCGACGAGTGTCACTTGACTTGCCCACTGCATTCCAATGTCCACGTTGCTCTCATATCTGTTGGCAGTTGGTGAGGTGTCATACAACACTTGTTGTCCCGTGTCCACCTCCACGCCCATGTCCTCATGCTTGTCTTGCTCCATCCCATTCCCTATGGAGCGCTTCATTTGGGCGTTTCCTTCGCTGGTCTCTGCACAGGGTTCCGCTGCTGAAGATACACCTGTCGGGTCCGAGGGAAAAGCCTCTTGGAGGGAGGAAAGGATTTGAAGGAGAACCACGACTTTTCCATCCATGGTCTGACGATGGAATTGGAGGTCCTCCACCCCCTGACGGAGTTCGAAGACCAAACCGAAGAGAATAGTAAGACTTTCTCTCAGTTGCGTGTCAAAGAAAGAGTCAAAATAATGGTTCTCGTTGTTTCGAGGCCTACGAAAAGGAGGTGGCACCCCCATGGGATTCCTTGAGGAGACAATTACTGGTGCTTTGGAGGACTTGATAGTTCTGGGGATTGGGGGAACTAGAAGGTGTCGCGAGGAGGAACACGGTGGTCTGGAAATGATGGCTAAGCAATCCAACTGGGATACAGGCGAGGTGGGCGAGGCAGGAAGAAATGGCTCAGGCTGGAGGGACGGGGAGGAGCAAGTGGAAAGCGACTCAGGGGGAAAGACAAAAGGCCGACGAGGATTCCATGGAGAGCCTCTTCATGGCCACCCCCTTTGGTGTGGCATGAGTTTCGTCGAGTGAAATACAGAGAAAACCAAGTGCAACAGGAAGAGGTAGAGTGCCTAGAGATGAACACAGGCTACCATTAACATGGAGGTCCGGTTTGAATCAGGCCAAGGTAGTGGAGGGGAGAGCCAGTCGGGTCGCAAGTGGAGGCGAGAGGTGAACACAAACAACTGGGCCATGGAATGATTCATAAAAAGAGATGTAATATGCAGAGTTAAAGCCCCTGAAGCATCGTAATGGTGAGTTAATGTAGGATTGGGGTGGCAGGCGAAGGCACAAGCTCGTCACATGGCCCCGTGCCTCGTTGGCCGATCCGTTCCTCCTCCTCGCGCCAGTTGGTAGGCACTAGCACCCCATTCGGGGGTGTGTCCACTTCTCTATCTTTGCGAACAAATTGCTGGAGAATAGGGTGATTAGGTTCTAGGGCCATTTTGCAAAGGAGTTCTGGTCCATTCCAATTGGTTCCCATATTAGCTAGTTCATCCGTAACTTGATTTTCCTTCCTCCTGATATGAGAAGGTATAACAACCTGATTTGGTTGCAACAAATGTGTGATAATCTGTAGCCCATGTGAGAGTCTCCAACTAGGTGACATTCTATCCAGGTTCGCTCCATTTAAAATTCTGCGGAGCAGATTGATGATGACTTGAGAATCTCCCTCGACAATTAGCTTGGTGAAATTGTTTTCAATGGGTAATTGCAGTCCTCTAATGAGCCCCCAAAGTTCCGCTGCGTTGTTCGTGGAATGAACAGGCTTATGAGAATGATGTTCCCATGATGGTTGCGGAAGACTACTCCATAGCCCGCTGTGCCTGGATTGCCTTTAGAGGCTTGGTCAAAATTGAGCTTGATGAAATCGACTGGGGGAGGAGACCAAAAGGAGGGGCAGCTGAGAAGGGGGGGAGAAGAGGAGGGGGGAAGAGGGTGATGAGAAGGAAGAGGATTCTAGTACTGAAGGATTAGGAGTTCTGAGGGATTACTAATCAAGTCATTTTCAATCCGCAGCTGAAGGTTGAGAGTTTCCAAGATGTTGTGGTGGCATTGATTCCAGCAGTGTTGCCATGGGAGGGAGACATTTCTGAAAAGCCTCTTGTTCCTTTCTTTCCAAGTTTTCCAAAGGATGAAGCCTCGAAGTAATTGCCAAATATGATTTAGGATGGCAGAATGGAAATCCTGATCCCTCCAATCTGTAATGGTGTCAATGATACTATCTCTATTGCAATCCGAGGTGCACATGATAAGCGCCACTTGATCCCAAATTTGAGCAGTGTAAGGGCAAGAATTGAGAAGATGATTCATGGTTTCGTCTGCCTCTCCACAAAGCATGCAAATAGAAGGCCCAAAAAAACCCCTTTTTGAGAGGTTATCCTAGGTTAGAATGCTTGAGTGTGAGACAAGCCAAAGAAAGAGGGTGATTTTTGGCCAGTGTTTAAGATTCCAAATTTTGTGCCAAACTTTCCTTGTAGGAAGGGGGTCTACTTGAGTTTTGATCTGATAGGATTATTTTGTGTTGTAAGTGCCCCATGGCCAGTACCCCCAATGGAGGATATCCTCTCTTGTGAGTTTGGGGATTTTCTGTTTGGCTAGTTCCTCTTGCCAGGGTACCAGATCCACATGCGCTTCCAGATTTATGCGTTCCCTGTTAAGGTGCCATCATCGCCAGGTGTCTTCTGGGGAATTGTCCTGCCAGTAGTAAGATACTCTTGTCAGGCCCACAAGTGTAGATTGGGTGTGATGTCCCTAGCCCAATCCTCATTGTCCAAAATTGGCCACTACTGCCAAGAATATTTCCAGAAAAGATTTGTTTCCCCATTTCTGATTTCCCAGAAAGCATGTCGAGCCACAAGTTGTCTGCTCTGCTTAGCCACTGTCCAGATTAAGGAGCCCGGGTTGTCCCCATTCCATCGAATTAGGTTCTTTTTCGCCACATTTGGTGCATATTTCTTCCTCCAAAGTATTTCCCAGATATCCTTGGGGTTTTTTAGCCACCACCACCATATTTTGGCACTTAGAACTTTGTTCATAATAAAGGGATCCCGTAATCCCAGGCCACCTTGTTCTTTGGGTTGATAGAGTTTGTCCCAGCTGATCAATGCTATTTTCTTCCCTGAGTTGAGGCCTTGCCAAATGAAGTTTCTTTCTAATCTTTTAATGGTTGTGAGGATGAACTTTGGGGCAGTCAAGGCCAAGAAGATGTAGACAGGAAGGGCCTGAAGAACAACTCATAGAAGAATAAGACGACTAGGAAGGTTTAAGACTCTGAAGGTCCAGGAAGAAAGCCTCTCGGTAAAGGAGGATAGTAGATGTTCCCAAGAGGAGTTCCTGAGGGCATTGTCAATCAGGGGAATGCCAAGGTATTTGGATGGAAGGGAGCTTCTGTTGAAACCTAGGATATCAGAGACATGTCGCTGAATCGGAGGGGGCGTATTGAAGAAGAAGATTTGGGATTTATCTCTATTGCAGTCCATACCTGAGGTGTCAGAAAATGTTTGGAGGATCGCGAGGAGAGAGTTGGCTTTGCGGATAGTTGGGGTGCCCATCAAAAGCATTTCGTCCTAAGGTTTTTGACTATGCGAGATGGGAGGGGAGATGCCATGCAAAGGGAGGCCCGTTAGTAAGTTTTTTGCAACAGCTGCATGGATGGAATGACTAAGACCTTCGGCCATAATGATGAAGAGGAAAGGGGAGAGAGGATCTCCCTGTCTAATTCCTCTTGAGGGGGAGAAGGGTCAAGAGGGAACACCATTTATAAGAATGGAGAAAAATGACAAGGAGGTTAGATTTAGAATCCAAGTCACCCAAAGCTGATCAAAGACAAAAGCTAAGAGCATTGCCTGCATGTATTCCCATCTTATCTTATCAAAGGCTTTACAAAGGTCTAGTTTGAAGAGCATACCTGGTGTTTTGGTCTTCTGCAAAGAGTGGATCACTTCATGGGCTAGGATGACGTTGTCCAGGATTTGTCTGCCTTCAACATAGCCTGATTGCTCCAGGGATATGATTGTCGGTAAGATTGGCTTGAGTCTTTGGGCAATCACTTTTGTTAGGAATTTGTAGATGACATTGCAGAGAGATATGGGCCTAAACTACTTACGATGGTGAGCCTACCCTTCTTTGGGGAAAAGGGTGAGGAAAGTCGCATTAAGAGCGTGAAGGACTTGTCCGGTGGCTCTAGAGTCTTCAAGAATTTCCCAAACCTCTACCCTGATCATCGGCCAACAATGGTGGAAAAAATCGTTGGTGAAGCCATCAAGTCTAGGAGCCTTGCATTTGGAGGTGTCCTGAAGCGCTTGATCCACTTCCTTGATTGTAATGGGCAGGAGAAGGGTTGAGTTTTGCTTCGGGGTAATGAGGGAGGGCACATGCTGTGTAACCTTAGTAATGGCCTAATATCTATCTGGGAGTGGTTCCATGAGGAGATCTTGGTAATAGTCGATCAAAGTCATCTCCATATCTTCGTGGGAATGAATGGGCTCCCCGTTTGTGGAGGTAAGGTGCATGATTCTATTAGAATGTCGTATGTGGATGACAGTTCTGTGAAAGAATTTGGTGTTGCGTTCCCCTTCCTTGATCCATTGGATGCACGATTTTTGTTTCCATAAAATCTCTTCTTGTCTTTTCCTGGCCTCTAGCTGTTGATTTACTTTTGCTTCCTGAGCTTTCAGCTCGTTCGTTAGCCCCTGCATCCTAATCTGGTTTTGAATCTTTCTAATTTGTTCTGACAACTTATTTTGGGAGTCGAAGATATTACTGAAGTTTTTCTTATTCCAGAGTTTGAGAATTTGTTTGAGGTTCTTTAACTTTTGCTAAAATCTGTACATTTTGGAGCCGTGAGAGACCTCTGCCTCCCTCCACCAGTCCTGGATTTTTTCTTGGAAATCAGGATGGTCGAGCCAAAATTGTTCAAACCTGAAGGGTTTCTTTCCAGGTGTGGCTGGTACATCCAACCACAACTATATAGGCCAGTGATCCGAGCTGGGAAAATTCAGGATAGTAGCTTCCAGAGCCATTCCATCCATCATAAGGGAGTCAGAGATGAGGAATCGATCTAGTTTGCAAGCGATTTGGTGTACTCTGGTTCTTCTATTTGTCAAAGTGTGATTTCCATTGATGGCTTCTAGGTCAATAAGGTGGAGGTTGTCTATGAGGCTGTTGAAGTCACTGGAGTCCTGATCCAGGCGTCTTGATCCCCCTTTTTTTTCCTCCAGGCTGCAGATGATATTGAAATCTCCACCAACAATCCATCTGTTATGTTGAGTTAGACTGGATAGGTAATCCAAGTTCCTGAGGAAGGCCTACTTATCCTTTGGGTTGGCCGGGCCGTAGACATTGGTTAGGTGTCCCAGCTTGTTAGAGCCAATAAGCTTATAATCTGCAGTAATGGACAACTTGGTGGTGAGAAACTTTTCCAACAACACTGAGTTGGTGTTCTAGAGGATAGCCAATCCTCCAGTTGTGCCTCTGGCTGCGGTTGAAGTTGCTTCCCCTTTCTTCCAACAATAGGGAAGTAGCATGTCAATGTCTTCAGAAGTGCATTTTGTTTCCTGCAATAGTACCATGTCAGGTTTTTCTGCAAAGCTCAGATCTCGTAGCATTTTTTGCTTGCTACATCCATTGAGGCCTCTGATATTCCATGAGATCATATTCATGATGATGGGGGGGTGGGGAGAGGAGGGAAGTTGTCTGAGATGAGGTGGATTTTCCCTGAGTTTACCATGAAGTGACCTATTTCTTGTATAAGGTTATTCGTAGATTTCCTCCCTCTTTTCTTTTTGTCTTTCTGAGTTTTACTTGGATTTTTTGACTGACTGCCCTGTATTCCCAGACCTTTGCTAGATCGAGCTGAAGAGTTGAGAAACACCTTGTGCACCTTCCGTAATTGATCCCTGGGTATGGTGTAATTTTTTTGATGCCTGTAGGCGTGCTCGAGGTGCTCCAGATCCACCCCGACTAGTTCTTTCTCTTCCAGCTCCATTTCTGCATTCCCATCCTCTATCTCTAGAAAGTCTTGCTAGTCCTGAGCCACGTCTAGGGGGGGAGATCTGAGTCCTTACCCTGTGGGGGTCATTCATCCCCTTGGCTTATAGATTGAGGGTGATTATCCAAATGTGGTTCATTGGGGTTTATAATCGTTGTGGGATTCTCTGGTTGATCTTGTAGAATAGCAAATTTATTACTAGTTGAGGGATCCTTACTTACCTAGGCTGGTTGCTTTCTTCCTCCTTGTCTTCTTTTCCCTATTAGTTGTGCAAAGTCGTCCTTATCTTTTATTCTTTATGGGTTCCCTTCTTTGTGAGTAGTATTGAGAGGGCACTCTCTAAAACGATGACCATGTTCATGGCATTTCCTTCATCGGAACGAAATGTTTTCGTAGTCGATGGTTTGGGTCCAGTCCTTGTCATGATATTCCAGTATGATGGATCCCAGGAGTGGCTTGGCTATGTTCAGGTACACACAAATGCACGCATAAGAGGTGTAGCACCTCTACTTGGTGGCTTTAGAAGACTTAACATATATGCCTATGGTGTTGCCTAAGCTGGCCAAGACCTCCTCCAACTAGAATTCCTGGGGGAGAGAGTACATTCTGATCCATATAGGTGCATGGGCAAAGTCCTCCTTTTCAGGGCTGAACTTCTCGGTCCAGAATCTTAAGAAGAGTACTCTCGAGTTGTAGAAGTATGGGCCCCCATCAAAGATGCGATTGCGATCCTCGAGGTTGTGGAATATGATTGTGAAGAACCCCTTCAAACCCAGTTGTAGCTCATAGTGTCCTTTCGGCTTCCACGAGTACTGTATCCATTTGACTAGATCACGCTCAGAAGGCTAGAGCCCTAGGAATTTTCCTACCAGGGCATAGTCTCTCATATATTGCTTTTTCTCTTCTATGCGTGGTGAGCTGATAATGTATTTTGGGGCCTGTGGCACTTGTGGGATACATTTTCTTGGAATCCATGGAGTTGACGCAGTAGTTGGGATAGTCTCATTCTCTGGATCGATTTCCATCTCCCGATCCTTGAAGGTTCCTTCCGCTAGAAGTTTCGAGCACAAATCTGGTGGGGGCTCAAAGGTCGGTCGTTTCGTACCTTCTGCAGAGTTTCCATTCATCGTGACCTGGTTGTAGGAGGTTCCATTCATCCCCCCCTCCCTGTGAGACATGAGCCCCAGCAGGGAAGGCATTGTGGCAGTGCGGCACAGTGCGGCTGAAGAACCCTAAACCTTCATCTCAGCCGTAAGTAAAAAGGTCTAACTATTAGTTTTTTCCAAGGCTCTCTATTTTGAATCACACTTGAGCATATTGAATATCTATAGGTTTATAAGGTTTAAAAATGATATATAAGCTGAAATTGTGAGGAAAGTGAAGAAAAGAAGGCCGAAATGCAAGGAAGGATAAATTCTTTTGATGGTGCTTTCTAAGGTATGTTATTTTCAGGTCATCTCACCATTTTCGCTATAACTTTTTTTCTATAATGCTTTAGATATTGAAATTTCTATGCGAGTGAGAAACCATATCCAAGTATCTTTGATTAAAAATTCATCTCGTGGGTCGTTGTATTTTGGGAGTTACACTCTGTGGAAAATAGGGTTTCTGGCCAGTCCTGAAACTAGTCAAAATCAGGTGTTTCGGTTAAAAATGTCATAACGTCTTCATAACAGATCCACATTCCATGAGACAAAATGTTTTGGTTAGGGTACAGTCTATAGTAGGATTTGTAACAATTTTAGAGAATTTCATCAAATATTTTGTGTGGGGCACGCTCTACAAGGTCGCTCTCTAGAATAAGCCAGAATTCAACAAGGTATGCCATTTTTTCTATAACTCCTTTTATGAGAGGTTCCAAGTAGTGCCACTTGGAGGAATGGAATAAAACACACTAAAGAACATTGTGTATCAGTTTCAGATATTTATACATTACAAGTTCAAATTTATGATTACTTCAAGTTAGGGTTGTTGACTAATCCAAAACTAGGCATGTGAGACTAAAGAAAAGTTTGATGAAAATGCTAGTCTCTTGTTGTTAAAGTTAAGGAAGGTTTG
>SNQJ01S0002757.1:43358-56958 GCA_010110895.2 Picea sitchensis | reverse complement strand
TTTCATATCTTTATACATTACAGGTTCAAAGTTATGATTACTTCAAGTTAGGGTTGTTGACTAATCCAAAACTAGGCATGTGAGACTAAAGAAACATTTGATGAAAATGCTAGTCTCTTGTTGTTAAAGTTAAGGAAGGTTTGTAGCAATGTGATCAGATACACCAGGTCTATTACAGAGCTACAAATCAGATTTTGATGATGAAATTGATGAAGGTTTTTGGTTGAGGTACATGTTGAGTACATGGTTGAGATAGTAGTTGATGAGTTGGCACATACATGAGGTGTATAGTTGATGATGTTGGTACATATTGATGAGTCATATTTGATGAGTATTTGACACATGATTGGTACATACTTCGTACATGGTTGTATGCACTTATTTAGGGTAGAAGTTGATTACAGGATTGTGCATGGTTGATGCACTTGTTTATGGTACAGGATGATTATAGGTTGGTGCATGGTTTATGCACTTGTTTATGGTACAGGTTGATTACAGGTTGGTGCATGGTTGATGCACTTGTTTACTGTACAGGTTGATTACAGGTTGGTGCATGTTTGATGCACTTGTTTATGGTACAGGTGGATTACAGGTTGATGCATGGTTGATGCATGGTTCAGATTTATTGGTATAGGTTTACAATTGTATATCTCACAGTGATAGTGTGACAGTGGTTCCATCATTTTGCTTCTACTTCAGGGTGGTAGGACAAGGCAAGGATAGGTGGTTATAGACACCTTCCGGTTGTAGCAGAAGAACATAGGGGTTTGTAGCCTCCTTCTGGTTGTAGCTAGAGAATTGGGGAGTTGGAGATTCCCTCAGGTTGTAGCCTGAGAAACTAGGGGGTTGGAGCCTCCGTCTAGTTGTAGCTGGAAAACAAAGGAAGTTGGTGCTTCTAATGAATATAATTCTTCAAGACATATAAGAAAAAGAATTTTGTGGTTTTCTCCCGATTTGGGTTTCCACGTAAAACACTAGTGTACTGTGTATGTGTATGATTGTTCATTTGTTCATTGCTTATTTACTCTACAGTTATTGGATAATAATGCTTCATTGATATAGCACTTGGATTATATGGTTAAAAGGGACTAAATTGTTGTATTATTGATTCACCCCCCCCTCTCAGTAATCCAACAAATTGTGCACAGTCTATGCTAGACTATGGAAGAAACATTATTCAAATTGTAGTAAGAAACCAAATTGAAAGGTTGAACTTTAACACAGGTTGTTGACACAGCTGGAGATTCTACAAAATTGAAATCACACTTGCGTAAATGAAATCCTGAACTGATGGGTGCATAAGAATCTTGGATTATCTAATCTATTCTAACTTTATATTTTACTCTTGCAGAAAGAAACTGTGTGCTACTTGATGAAAGGAAACCTACTTAACTACAGAAAAGGAATTCACACTTTTGTTTTCAGATATTAAATCTAATGCAGGAAAGGAAAGCAATTTTCCAAAAGTATCGAACAATTTACTCTAATTCTCATGAGACACACTAATGCACATTAAATAGAAAGGAACTCACTATAACAACATATATATGCTAGAAATGCTAAACAAATCAATTATCCAAATCAAAGCGATTAATCTCAAACAAAAAAATAGAGGGGAGTCTGTGAGGAAGGTGGGCCCTTTCCTTCTCACTGAATCCACTTGAAAATAAACTACAATAGGTTAATGAAACTCAATCCACTTCTTTATTGATTCGCCAAAAAGGCTCAAATATAATGTTCTCTTCTTCACTCTCTGTTCACAGCTAAAATTCGGTAGTAATGATTACAAAGGCTCTACTATTTAAAGACACATTTATTTAGTTGAAAATAGACCCAGAACATCTTTGGGAATCAAATATTCTCAAGATGTTCGTATGATATACAAAATCTATTACAAAATCCATTAAATGATCTTCATCATCAATGTGAACCAAAACGTGTAATAGGCTTGAGGATAAGTCTTCATGATTTTACTTTGTATGAGGGACTACCTTCCAGGATCGGTCGATATCTATTGTAGCAGTTGTAGCAGCTTCCAAGAAGGGTGCACAATTGTTGTAGTCATCTTCGCACACAACTATAACAACCTCGTGTAACAACAACAATCTTTCTTTAAGACTTGGCTATTATACACATTTTAATCATTAGTTGAATATTCATGGGTAAAATATGAGAAATGCTACCAATCCAACAGGTTAAAGTGAATAAAATATAAAAGCAATATTAATGATGCATACATTGGGAAAAAGGGTCTTAGCAATAATTATTAGGCATTTAGCATAGAATTGGTGAGGTTGAATGAGCAAAAGAGATGGTGAAAAAGGGACATTTTTGGGTCCTAACACTACACAATTACCAATTTGACCCAATGAAATGCAGAAGGAATATAGCCTCAAATGCTAAAATTTGACAACAGTGTAAAACAAAGTTTTGTCCTCATAAATTGAAATTTGCATCAATAATGGCAAGGATTATCCATTTCTTCGGGATTTTGCCTAATTTATATTCCATTTGTATGCTGGGTACATATCAATATACAAAAATAAATATAACTCTAACATATTTGATAGATAAAGAACTAACAACGATAAAGTAAGAATGAAAATTGCTTTGTAGAAATGAAAGGGAAGTTAATGGGAAATTCCAAAATATATTCAAAATCTAGAATGCATGCAATCACAACTTTTTAAAATGATAATTTAATTTAGAATGTTGATATACACCCAATGGTAGCGACCAAGGAAAATTTGTTTTATTTATAAATATATTTCAACTAACAACCATCAATCATTCCAACGTTGTTATGGGTAGTCCCACATAATCAATGAATAAGTAGAATCTAAAAATGGATTGATGAAAATGGAAGAATAACTAACAAGGAATTCTAGTATATTTAGTTGAAATATTTGAAAAGGCAACATTTCTAGAACTCTGTTTATTTTTTATTTACACAAAACCCATCAAGGATATTTTCAATATTATATCATATGTATGACACATTTTACGGAAAGTTTCTGATACTCTATTATACAAATCAAATTTTATTACAAATACAATTCTCAGAATAAAAATACCATAACCAATGAAGACGAATTCAAAGATGTTCGTCAGCAAATTGTTCTCCTTCCTACCTCCAACTTGCTAATCACAGAGACTTCATCGGTACCTCCCAACCAACGCTAGGGGTACTCTTCTTTCCCCTTATCCCCCCGGGCAGCAAAGGAGCCAAGCACAAAAACTAAAAATACTATAGCACCAAGTTTTCCTCGCAAGGGAGAGCTACCACTCTATCCTCAAACTTTCTCACAAAACTCTCACAAGTAAAACACGGTCCCAAAATGATTTTGGCAGCATAAATTTACCAATAACCAGTCCTACTTTCCCATCTAAACAATTTTCGTTATAGGAATTTCCTCACTGACACATGGCCACATGCACAATTAATTAACATTTTAATTAAATAAATTAGGATTATTTACCCTCACACTTGTAACCCTCTCCCCAAGTTGCATAAGTAATTACATATTTTATTTTAATTAAAATTCAATTTCCCTCACATTTCCCAAATGTGTTCCTTAAAGGGCTCTCAGTTGTCTCTTTATTCCTGAGATTATCATTTAATGAATGTCTCCTTACTAAATCTTAGTTAGAATTTAAATAAGATCCTTCTTCTAGTTAGACTAGTGATAGCTAGACTCTATATACCCTCCTATGTGTACACCTATTCTATCATACTTTATCTCTTTCTTATCTTAAAATTTCCTTTTAATATTTTATTGCACACATGTAAATTATATCAACTCCTTAGATTTATCTCACTTTTCTTTATATTGATTTATCTCTAACCTTTTAATTTATTTAATATTTTATTTTAGTCCCTTAACTAAACTTAAACTTAGGCTTAGTCTTAGAATAGGATTAGACTTTGATTAGGATTTATAATAAATAAAATTACTCATTAATTAATTATTTTAAATCCCACAATGTAAAATTAGTTCATTGTTTTCTAGGCCACCTAGATTCATTGAGTCAAGTTTTTAAATTTCGTTATGTGCCCTTCAAGACACACCTCTGTGCTCCAGGGGTGCCACTCACCTTTGACTGGTTTGGGTAGTTTGTCCATCCCTTCATGTCAACACTCCACTCAAATGACCTAGTCAAAGACTAATGGCTTCTAAGGAATAAGGACTCTGCCTTATTGTACACACGTTGGAATTCTTCATGAGTGACTATCTTAGTGTGCCCTCATGAAATCGTGGAACTCTCAAACTAGGTAATCATTAACAAAGAATTTGATCCATGGAGGGAGTTCTAGTAGGTTGTGACAAGGAATATGACACACCTCTCTGTCAATGTTTGGATTTCTTTGTATGCCCCTTTACTCCTTATCTAAGTCATATTAGCAAGCATCATCAGCCTGCATCCATTGACAAAACATTATCAATGATCAATATACATAAGCATACTATAATCAATCACATGTCAGATATGAATAAAATGAAATACTTAAACAACATATAATCCACTCCCTAACTCAGTATGGAGTCCAAGGGGGTCCATCGATGCCATCAACATCCATAATTCATCACGTGTCTTGCAAACTCAGGTAAACACATCAATAGCCTCTGTAAATACATATATATATATATATGAAAAAAATAACTCATACAACATAATCAACATATATAATTAATAATCAAAATAAAATCACCATGTATCATAATCAAATCACTTGCATGCAAGTGTCCTCAAATAATAAGTCGATAAAAGTGTGTTCAGTAGAGAAGAATGTTACATACACTCCCTCTTGTTTTAAAATCCTTCCCGAAGTTATACATTACATAATGAAAATAAATAAAAGTATCTGACATAGATATACATGTCTAATATATCAAACAAGGAAGGAAATTGTTGATGCAAATCATATGCATCCTCCCAGGTAGCCAAGTGTGGACTATAATTGTCCCATTGAACCTTGACCTAATCAACTATTTGACAATGTAGTTGTAAAATGTGATGCTCCATAATATGGGTTGGCTTCACCCTGAGAGAACCCTCATCCAACACCTGCAAATAACTCATGTCAATCACATGTGTAGGATCGCTAACATAATGTCTCAAAACAAATACATGAAAAACATCATGCATATGCCTCAAAGAATCAGGAAAGGCTAGTCAATAAGCCACGAGTCATTTCTTTTAAACAACTTCGAAAGGTCATAGAAGCCTATGAGAGATTTTATCACCCTTTCAAAACTTGATCGAGCTCTTGTGTGGTTTCACCCGCAACAAAACTTGGTCGTGAACTTAATAATTGTAGTCAACACAATGTGCATCGACATAACTCTTATGTCGATCTTGCACTTCTTTAATAATTTGTCCTATTTATTTAATTTGTTGTTCCATTTCTTGGATCACTTATGGTCCTACCAGGACCCTATCCTCAATTTTATCATTGCTCAATCGCCTCTTACATGGTCTCCCATAAAGAAAATCAAACAGTTCCATCTTAATGGTACTTTGATAGATTTTGTTGTATGCAAAATCTGCTAGTGGAAAGAAATATTCCCAACATTTATGTTGGTCCATTACATACATACGCAACATATCTTCCAAAACATGGTTCATTCTTTCTATCTACCCATTTATCTCAGGGTGATATGTTATACTAAAGTTCATTTGTGTTCCCAAATCCTCTTGGAAACTAGTCCAAAATCGTCATGTAAACATTGATCCTTGATCATAAATGATCCTTCTTGGTACACCATGTAACCTTACAATCTCGTTGACAAAACCTTTGGATATGTCTGGTGTGTTATACGTTGTATGTACAGGAATATAATGTGCACTCCTCTTCAGAGTCTCAACTACCATGAAAATCGGTCATGTCTCCTTCTCGTTAGTGGCAATCCAACTATAATGTCCATCGAAATGACCTCCAATCTCGATTCCGGAATGACGTGTGGTTGTAGTAATCATGTGATGCAGGAGCATCTCCCACGTCAAGTGATCCAACGCGGAAGGCAAGAGACAGTTGGACACACACCAGCACAAATTTTGAAATTTTCCTTGGGATAGTTGTCCGAACATAAATGTAACAATTTAATGAAGCACACTTGTGTGATGTAATCGGGACCTTGAGCCATACGCTCTCATCCTTAGTAGGTGGGAGGCATTTAAGATAGTTAATGCAGGTAGATAGAATTTAATTCTAGATTAGACTATATGAGAGCACAAGGGGGAAATGGGATATAGACACCCTCATTGTGTATTTTATCATTAGATTCGAAGAATTCTGAGCACTGAGAAGCAGATAATGCAGAGAGCTATGTAAGAACACCCATGTACAGATATTTGAATTAATATAAGATATTTGATTCAAATTCATGGTTTGTGTTGTTCTCTATGTATTTATGTTATGCTCGTGAATGTTTGCTTCCTATTATACATTTTCTTTGATATGCTATGTATATGATTTCATGCTTTAAGTGAAGTCTGGAAGGAAGAGGGAATGAGGTTCAATTTTTTCTCTATCTGAGCAAGGATTCCTGCAAGGAATGCATTTGAAGTCGTCCGCAAGGAGTGCGTTGACAGAAGGCCCAGATAGTTTAACTCCTGTCCTCGTTCACCCAGAAGTGAAATTGGGTTATAGGAGCTGTGCAATGAGTGTGTAGGCTAAGTAAAGTCTAAGTTGAGAATCTGAGTGAAGCATTGGAGGACTACTGCTGCAGGTGTGCACAGAGTCTGAAAGGATTCAGGCACTTGAAGTGTTTGAAGGTTTCCGTAAGGAGTGCACACAAGAGTCTTTTCTAATGCTCCGAGTTACAAGAAATCTCAGGAAGAATAGTTCTTTCAGCACACATAGTCATAGCTGCAAGAGGTGCAGAGGTCTGAGGACTCTTTAGAAGAGTTCAGAGTCTATAAAGCTCAGGAGAGATAGCATTTTCATACGTGGAGGCGGGGACTCAAATTCGTGGAGCTCGCAGAGAAAGGGAGCAAGGGTTGAGGCCTTTGGCTTTTGAAATCCTTCCAAGGGTAGAAGAGAATGAGCAAAATCTCGGGAGGAGAAATATCGACTGTCGGATCAATCGATAGATCTTGGACCGTCAGATTTCCCACATCCAGGAAGGAGTAGGAGGAGAGAACAGGAAGAATGGATCTAGACCATTGGATCTTGATCCAGAGACCCGAAAACCATCAGATCTGTCATGAGTTATACAGTGTTTAAACCATCGGGAATAGACGAAGAGAAAAGTCCCGACAGGCATCGGGATATCGAAACTCAGGATATCGGGGATATCGAGGACGTGAGGAGAGTCACTCGACACCCGAAACCCTGTGAGGAGAGCACAGGAAGAATTAATGAGGTTTTGATATGAGACGTTCATTTGGGAGTAGACGTGTGTCGCGATATTTCCCATCTCGGGGACTCGGGCATTGGAGGACAGAAGAGGAAGTTGTTCAACTTCACGAGCGACGAAGAGGTGAGAGGACCAGGAGCTATCCATTTGAGGAGGACAGGTGGCAGACATCGAGAGATCTTGTGAACTCGAAAGTTCACAGGGTGAGAGCCCAAACATTGGGTACTCCAAGTTGCGAAGAGGCGAGGAGCGAGGAAGAAGGAGAACCGTTGGATCTGGGTCGTAGGAGGACCAATGGATCGGAAACCCCATCGCCTATCGTGCACTCGGGGGTTCGGAGGTTGAGAGGGGTCATTTTCGACATCAGAATTCATGAAGTGCTGAGGGCCAAGGTTCGTGGGGACACGTGGCAGAGCCATAAGTGAGACCCACATGGTCTACGGGCGGACACACATTGCTTGGAGAAAGGAGTCAACACTCCGTTGAATTCTCGCATATCGGGGATTCGCGAGTAAAAGTGTGAAGGCTCGACGCTTCAACCTATGAGGTTGTGAATAGCAAAAAGCATCAAGGAAGGAGTAACCCTGGCGTTGACCTATCGCGTCTCGGGAGATTTCAATAGGAGGGAATGAGAGTTCAACTCACGAACTCACGAAGGTGCGAGTTGCGAGAGGCGTTGATATTTAGACCCTAGCCTTTGGTTACATGTGGGGAGGGTGCTGAAAAGGAAAGGAGCCATACTCGTATCACCAGTTCAGGTATTGCAAGATTGGGAAGAAAGAGTCAGAAGCTTCGTCTCATGAACTCGTGAGATTGCGAGTGAACGGTTTGCTGTGGGGTGTAGATTTCTCGATAGGGAAATAGAGGATCTGTTTAAGAGTTTTTCGGTCCATTTGACAAGAGAAGATCCTATGAGTGGACGTTCTTGCGAGCGCACCTCATCAAGTGGTATCAGAGCTTTGATTCTTGTCTTTATATTTTAGGCGAGAGAGGCATAAGAGGTAAGGAGCACTCTGATACACATCAAGTGGTATTAGAGCTTAGAAAAGCTTCTTTGCTCTCTGTATTAGGGAAAAGGAAGAGAATTCGCCATGCTACTAAGGAGAATAGATAGACAATCACCCAATCCAGAGGAGTAAAGAGAGATGTCTAGAGGAGGGGGTAGACAAGTGCAGAATCCAGAAGTAGAAAGAGATCAACATAACTTACGCGCTAGAGTTATGGAAATGGAGATAAGACAAAGGCGCACAGCTGATGTAGGAGATATAAATGAGTCTGAAAGTGAAGATGATGTTGGACATGGAGAAGAAGAAGTTGCAGCCTAAGATGCATCCAATGAATGCTTTCTTAAAGTTGTTGCAAGGATGGGTGCAAAGGAGAAGATGGACATTCCAGTTTATGAAGTAAATATGGATGTAGAGGAGCTTCTAGACTGGATTAGAGCTCTAGACACATACTTAGAGTATGAAGATGTCGAAGAGTAAAAGAAGGTCAAGCATGTCATCACAAGATTAAAAGGACATGCAACATTGTGGTGGGATGAACTACAAGCTGATAGGCGTTGCCAAGGAAAGAAGAAAATTAAGAGTTTGGATAGGATGATTGCAAAGATGAAGGAAAAATTCATTCCCAGGGACTATCAAATTTCTCTGTTCAGGAGAATGCAGAACCTAAGACATAAGCTGATGACAGTAAAGGAATAAACTGAAGAATTTTACAGGTTGAATATCAGGGTAGGTCATCGTGAAAGAAATGATGAAAAAGTAGCCAGGTATATGAATGGCCTGAGATATGAGATTCAGGATGAGATAAGTCAGTTGACCATCCGAATGGTGGAAGATTATTATCAGATGGATCTGAAAGTTGAAGAGAAGCTGAGCCGAAAGAAGAGTCAGAGGGGAAAAGGCAGAAGTCAACCCAGAGGCAAATCGGTTTCCCAAGAAAGAAACCAGAAGCCCAGGGAGGATTGAAAGAAACCTCAGACTCGAACTGAGAGAGTTGGAACTTCACAAAGAGGGTAATATGTTGAACAGAGAAGACAACATACTGAGTAGAGAGGAGATTATGCTGACAACAACACTTTTCCTCATACTAGAGGTAGAGGAAGAGGAAGAGGTGGAGTAATCACATGCTTCACATGTGGAAAGAATGGACACAAGTCTTACGAGTGTCTAGATAAGAATAAGGATGCTGGAGAAACTCACATCGCCGAAGCACAGAGGCGGGATGTTGAGGCAGAAGGTGTTGAAGGTGGAAGATCATTGATGATGCAAAAAGTTCTTTTGACACCCGAAAAGGAAGTCGAGAGCTCAACCCAAAGAAACAGTCTTTTTAGGACTGCTTGCAAGACCAAGGATAGGGTATGCAAGGTCATTGTAGACAGTGGTAGCACGGATAATCTCATATCTACTGAGATGGTAGAAAATTTGGAGCTGGAGGCGACTGAACATCCAAGTCCATATAAAGTTTTGTGGCTACAAACGGGACATCAGGTAAATGTCACTAAACAATGTTTAGTTGAATTTAAGATAGGAGGATATAATGATAAGATATTATGTGATGTCATTCTTATGGATGTTTGTCATCTATTGCTGGGTAGTCCATGGCAATATGAAAGAAATGTGATTCATGATGGGTGAATGAACACATACACCCTAGAGAAGAATGGGAGGACACACATGTTGCTTCCAATAAAGGATAAGGAGGTGAAGCTGGAAATGAGCAACACCGTACTTCTCATGAGTGGGAAGGAACTTCTTATAGAGGTTAAGAAGAAAGAGGATCCACAGTTCATTGTGGTCAAAAAGCCGAGGATTGTTCTGACTAGCACAAGAATGGATGATCTACCAGAAGAGGTTCAGGAACTGCTGGAAGAGTTCGCTGACATTGTAGTGGATGAATTACCTCATTCGTTGCCACCAATCAGGACTGTGAGCCAGTTTGCCAAACAAAGTCGCGTACAGGTTGATGCCGCACGAGAATGAAGAAGTTAAAAGGCAAGTCCAGGGTTTGTTGGACAAAGGATTAGTCAGGCAAAGCTTGAGTCCATGTGTTGTTCCAACAGTACTCAGTCCGAAGAAAGACAGAGGTTGGAGGATGTGTACCGACTCAAGGGCGATTAACAAGATAACCATCAGGTATAGATTTCCATTGCCGAGGATGGATGATCTGATGGATTGCTTGAGTGGAGCAAGGTATTTTTCAAAGATTGATTTGAAAAGAGGTTATCACCAAATCCACATGAGAGAGGGTGATGAATGGAAGACAACATTCAAGACAAACGAGGGTTTGTATGAATGGCTTGTTATGCCATTTGGCTTAACAAATGCGCCAAGTACCTTCATGAGGTTGATGAACAAAGTCTTGAAGGAGTTCATCGGGAAATTTGTCATTGTGTATTTGGATGACATATTGGTTTTCAGTAAAACAACAGTGGAGCATCTGAAGCATTTGGCTATAGTGATGCAGAAATTACAGCAGGAGAAGTTGTTGATAAATATGAAGAAATCCTCGTTCATGAAGACATAACTCATTTACTTGGGGTTTGTTATTTTGGCAAATGAGTTGAGGATGGATCCAGATAAGGTGGAGTTAATTAAGAATTGGCCATCACCGAGGAATGTATTCGAGGTGATAATTTTTCACGGATTGGCTAGTTTCTACCGAAAATTCACTAGGAATTTCAGTGGAATTAGTGAAGCGATGATGGATATAGTGGAGAAGAGACATAAATATTTTCACTGGACAGAAGAAGACGAAAAGAGTTTCAACTTGTTGAAGAGGAAGATCACAGAACAACATATTCTGGTGTTGCCAGATTTCCAAAAAACATTTCAATTTAAATGTGATGCAAGTGGATTTGCAATCGGGGCGGTCTTGAGTCAGGAAGACAGGCCAATCACATATTTCAGCAAGAATCTGAATGAGGTGAAAGCGAAGTACTCCACATATGATAAGAAATTCTATGCTATCATACAGACATTGAAGAAATGGAGGCATTACTTGATACCTAAAGAATTTGTCTTGTACAGTGACAACCATGCACTGCAGTTTGTGACTCAACAGGAAAAGTTGAATCAGAAACATGTCAAATGGTTTGAGTATATGAAAATTTTCCATTTTTTGATTAAACATATTTCTGGTACTGCTAACAAAGTTGTTGATGCTTTGAGCAGGAAGTGTTTGATGTTGCAGGAGTTCAAAGTCAGAACGTTGGGTTTTGATGGTCTCAGGGACAGAAGGAGGTGTATGAAGCAACTGAGAATCCATTTCTCAGAAACAGAAGCCCGTGTATAGAGTACATGATCCAGGAAGGATTGTTGTTTAAGGGAAATCAACTATGTATTTCGAATTTCTCCATGAGGGAGAATCTGTTAAAGGAGAAACATAGTGGAGGATTGGCCGGACACTTTGGTCATGACAAAACATTCGCAAGTTTGAGAGAATCATACTTTTGTCCAAGGATGCAATCAGAGGTCAATATATTTGTAGACATATGCATAATTTTCCATCATTCGAAGGGAAGGAAGCATAATGCAGGGTTTTATCAACCATTTCCCATACCAGAGAGGCCGTGGGATGCGATTAGCATGGATTTTTTGTTGGGGTTACCAAGAACACAAAGAGGTTATGATTCAATCTTTGTGGTGGTGGATAGATTTTCCAAGATGACACACTTCATTCCATGTCAGAAGACCAGTGACGCAACTCACATTGCGAACCTGTTTTTCAAAGAGGTCATTCGACTTCATGGGTTACCAAGGAGCATAGTTTTGGACAAAGATACAAAGTTCATAGGGAATTTCTGGAGAACCTTATGGAAGAAGCTGGGAACTAAGTTGTTATTTAGTCTGGCTTATCATTCTCAGACGGATAGATAGACAGAAGTGGTCAACAAAAGTCTGGGAGATTTGCTGAGAATCTTAGTGACGGAGCACCACAACAGTTGGGACAATATATTCCCACAGGCAGAGTTTGCGTATAACGACTTAGTGAACAGAAGTACAGGACAGAGTCCATTTCAGATTGTTTATGGTATACAGCTAAGAGGAATTTCTAAATTGAGGGATTCAGAATAGAATGCAACTAGGAGCGCTAGTGCAAAAGATTTCACAGAAGCGATGAAGGAACTTCACAGTCAAGTGAAGGAGCGGTTGCAGAATTCAAGTCAGTAGTATAAGAGGAGAGAAAATCAACATAAAAGACCACTCCAATTCAAAGTTGGTGACTTGATTTTAGCACATCTGAGAAAGGAAAGGTTCCCGAGTAGAACATATAATAAGCTGAAGATGAAGAAAATCGGGTCATGTAGGGTCTTGAAGAAAATTGGAGAAAATGATTATGAGATTGAATTACCAGATGGGATTGGAATTTCTCCAATATTCAATGTCTCAGATTTATACCCATACAAAGCTAAGGAAGCAGGAACAAATGATGAACAATCAGAGGCTGAGTGGAAAAAGCAGATGCCAGTTGCAGATAAGCCACAGATGGAGCAGATACTGGATAAACGAGTGGGTAAGAGGACCAGGAGAAAGCAATACTTTGAGTATCTAGTGAAATAGAAGAACCATCCAGTTGAAGATGCGAGCTGGGAGAATGAAGCGGAAATATAGAATCATGGACAGACTGTGCAGGATCTCATGGGCAGGAGCCCATGATAATTTTCAAGCCAGGGAGTATGATGCAGGAGCATCTCCCACGTCAAGCGAGCCAACGTGGAAGGCAAGAGATAGCTGGACACACGCCAGCACAAATTTTGAAATTTACCTTGGGATAGTTGTGCGAACATAAATGTAACAATTTAATGAAGCACACTTGTGTGATGTAATCGGGATCTTGAGCCATACACTCTCGTCCTTAGTAGGTAGGAGGCATTTAAGATAGTTAATGCAGGTAGATAGAATTTAATTCTAGATTAGACTGTTTGAGAGCACAAGGGGGAAACGAGATATAGACACCCTCATTGTGTATTGTATCATTAGATTGGAAGAATTCTGAGCACTGAGAAGGAGAGCATGTAGAGAGTTGTGTAAGAACACCCATGTACAGATATTTGAATTAATGGAAGAGATTTGATTCAAATTCATGGTTTGTGTTGTTCTCTGTGTATTGATGTTATGCTGGTCAATGTTTGCTTCCTATTATACATTTTCTTTGATATGCTATGTATATGATTTCATGCTTTAAGTGAAGTCTGGAAGGAAGAGGGAATAAGGTTCAATTGTTTCTCTATCTGA
>SNQJ01S0002757.1:1714-34492 GCA_010110895.2 Picea sitchensis | reverse complement strand
TTTAAAAGGTAAATAATAAAGTGAAGTGATGAGTATACTATAATTCAAAGTGAATACAAAATAAATTAATTCAATAATAAATTTAATGGAGAAATTAGAAGTGGGTTAACCCTAAAATAAGGGAAGTGGGCAAAGTGACCTAGAAGATGTTTTTAAGGAAGCTACTTAGAGAGTATAAATACGAGGAAATAATCTCTCATTTAAGACACACTTGAGAATATTGAATACCTATAGGTTTTTGAGGTAACTGAAGGATATCTAAGTCGAATTTTTGAGGAAAGTGAAGAAAAGAAGGCCGGAATTCAAGGAAGGATAAATTCTTTTCATGATGCTTTCTAAGGTATGTTTTTTCAAGTCATCTCACCATTTTCGCAATACCATTTATTTCTAGAATTGTTCATATCGTGAAATTGATATTCCATTGAGGAAACATATCCAATTATATGTGGTAAAAAATTCATCCTGTGGTTCGTTGTATTTTTGGAGTTACACTCCGTGGAAAATAGGGTTTGTGGCTAGTCCTAAAACTAGTCAAAAACAGGTGGTTCGAGTAAAAATGTCATAACTTCTTCATGATAGATCCAAAATCAGTGAGACCAAATGTTTTGGTTAGAATACAGTATGTAGTATGTTTTTAATAGTTTCATATCAATTCAAGAAATATTCCAGGTGGGGCATGTTCTACAAGCTCGCTCTCTAGAATAACCCATAATTCATCAAAGTGTGCCATTTTTGCCATAACTCCTTTTCCAAGAGGTTCCAAGTAGTGAAACTTGGAGGAATTGCATAAAACACAATGAAGAACATTGTGTATAATTTTCATATCTTTATTCATTACAGGTATGTGCTCATATACACCAGGTTTATTACAGATTTAAAAATCATATTTGGATGATGAAATTGATGAGGGATTTTGGTTAAGGTAAATGTTGGGTACATGGTTGAGACGAGTAGTTGATGAGTTGTCACATCCGTGATCTATATAAATGATGATGTTGGTACATATTGATGAGTCATAGTTGATGAGTAGTTGATATCTGATAGGTACAGGTTGGTTCATGGTTGATGCACTTATTTATGGTATAGGTTGATTACATGTTGTTTGGTACAAGTTGGTGCATGGTTGATGCACTTGTTTATGGTACAAGTTGATTACAGTTTGAAGTACATGTTTAATTAGAGGTTGGTGCATGGTTGATGCACTTATTTATGGTACATGTTGATTACATGTTGTTTGGTATAGGGTGGTGCATGGTTGATGTACTTTTTTATGGTACAGGTTGATTACAGTTTGAGGTACAGGTTGATGCATGGTTGATGCATGGTTCAGGTTATTGGTACAGGTTATTTGGTGTAGGTTGATTAGTAGAGGTTTACAAAAGTATATATCATAGTGATAGTCTGACAGTGGTTCCATCATTCTACTTCTACTGTAGGGCGATTGGATGAGGCAAGGATATGTGGTTGTAGCCAACTTCCGGTTGTAGCCGAAGAACATAGGGGGTTGTAACGTCCTTATGGTTGTAGCCATAGAATTGGGGAGTTGGAGCTTCCCTTAGGTTGTAGCCTGAGAAACTAGGGGGTTGGAGCTTCCTTCCAATTGCAGCTGGAAAACAAAGGAAGTTGGTGCTTCCAATGAATGTAATTATTCAAGACATATAAGATAAATCATTCTGTGGTTTTCTCCTACTTTGGGTTTCCACGTAAAACATTGGTGTACTGTGTATGTGTATGATTGTTCATTTTTTCATTTCTTATTTACTCTGCAGTTATTGGATGATAATGATAGATTGATATAACACTTGGATTATATGGTTAAAAATTATTAAATTTCTCTATTACTGATTCACCCCCCCCGCTTTCAGTAATCCAACATTTGTCTCTCTCTTTCTTTCAATTTACTTCTAACTTCCTCTTTCCTTGTCTCCATTATGAAAATACTTCTTGTTGTCGTCTTGAGGATCATTCCTTTCTCTTTCCTCTAAATGAGTTTCCTATACATAAACTTCATCTAGATTTGAAGGGTTAAACATAAGTATTGTATGCCTCAAGTATCTATGGAAACCTCCAATGTATTTGAGTAAAGTTTCTTGAGAAGCGAAATCTATACCCAAAACCAAAGTTTTTCTCCTAAATTCTTGAGTGAAGATTTGCACATCTTTCCCTTTAGCTCGCCTAAAGTTTTGCCAATCCCTAATAGCTTTCTGCATGTATGTTAATGGATAAAATTTACTTTTAATTGCAATAATAAAATCATTCCAATAGGACAAAACTTTACCATGTTTATTCATGTCCTCTTAAGTTTTGAATTCCCACCAAATGAATGTTGCA
Source organism: Picea sitchensis (assembly GCA_010110895.2). NCBI lineage: Eukaryota > Viridiplantae > Streptophyta > Pinopsida > Pinales > Pinaceae > Picea > Picea sitchensis. The sequence goes on along the minus strand of SNQJ01S0002757.1, from coordinate 32,161 downwards.
CTGTCCAATCTTAAAGAAGCAAGTTGAATCTTGGTTTCATCATCTATGATTCTTTGTATCCTACAATACACTTCAATATGATGAATCCATTTATCCAATTTCTTATCATTTACCTCTTCATTGTACATTCGAAATTCAAACTTAATATCAAGCTTAAGGAAAGGAGTTTATAAAGGAGTTTTACCATGTTCTTTTGAAGAATTTGGAGGTGGTTGTGAAATGGTGGAAGAGGTGGAGGATGGAGGTGAAGGAGGTGGATAATCACCACAACCTCTATTTTGTTTTGGAGTTTTATCACCATTGTCTCCATTACTCTTTGGAGGGTTGGATATTTCACCTTGCAATCTTGCATTTATTTGTTCAAACAAAACTTTGACCATCTCAGTCATATCATAGAAATATTTTCTGAAACTTTCCTCCTCTAAAGGAAGAGTTCCATGACTCTCTTCATGAGCCATACTTGGTGAATATCTCCTTGAATATTGAGTTTATTTGATAGTTCTCCTTCTTGACAGTTGAGAACTTAGCTCTACAAGTTAACCTTCACCTCTTGTGAGCTTTAACATTGTAAGCATAAAAAAAACAGAAAATTGCAAACTATCAAGCCTTCAAAAACCTATGCTCTGATACCAACAAATTTGAAAATGGAATGGGTTTGTTTCCAATACATCCTTAAAATGAATAAGACTTGTCTCTTTTAAATTGCAAGTGTGAAAATGGTATGTGCTTAGGTAATTGGATCAAGTTACTAACACATAAATTTAATGATTTTTACTTAATCATGAGTAGCATATAAGACATATAAAAACCATCAATAATGAACACATATAACATAACAAATGATAAAGGACTTCACCCCTCTCTTGGGATACATCTCCTAGTCCATATTCCTTTGGATCATTTTCATTATTATTAAAAAAGAGCTATTACAATGCTCATAATAAAAAATAGATGGCTCTTATGGCTTCACAACATCCAAAAACCCCTAGTTGGACTTTTTCAGCACCTGGTTTGGCCAAAAAAGGAAGAAGCTACACCTCCTCGAAGTTTTCCCCTTCAAGCTTGTTGTACCTTCTCACCAAATTCCACCCACTGGCCGACTAACCCAACACACACAATGGTTCCCACAAAATTGGTGAAGTTGTAGGACCGTTATTGCGTTGGCCCCAATCGCGATGGAGAACTCGATCGTATGGCCCCATGTGGCCAATGATCTAACTATTGCACGCTCCAACGAATATCTCCTTCGTACTTGGGTGTGTGGTCATATGGTTGATTTTCACAGGACAGGGGATAACCTCTCATGTAATAGTCTATGCACGCCAAGGGTAAGGATAGGTAATATGGGCTAGCCATGTGGTTGAGACCCCTGTAATGTTCCCCAAACTTACCAAAAAAAAAAATTTGTTAGCGACATTAAATATCCTTTTCTCTTCGAACAATTTATTTTGAAATACATGAAATTAAGATAAGTAGGTAGTTGTCGTCACTATTAACTTTTGCAAGGTTTACGTTTACCACTTTATTGATACAACTAAATACAATAAATAAAATATTATATCTCTAAGTTATTCCATATTTTATAGTAATCACATATATAATGGTTAAGGGATAGCTTCGATATACCCTAGTCTCTTAGTTACTAACCTTTCTATTCACTAATGTAAGTATAAAGGGTTAGCGTTTACATTAGTAAAACTCCACTAGCATTACAACCATATCCATGCATACAAATTAATGTTTATATTATTAAAACCCCACTAGCATTACAACCATCTCTATGCATAAACATTACTTGTAACAGATAGCGTCTATATGAATTCGGGTTCAAAGCATACATCACAGACTTTAATATAAAGTTGGCTCTACCTGCCAATTGTCTAAGTAATAGACTTCATGGAGAATTGTCTATGGTTAAACCCAGACCTATATTACCAAGTAACTAAATATGGTTAACGGTTTGCATTGTTATGAAGACAACGATAAAAATTATCCATCCCTAGATCGATAACATGATTGAACCAGATGGTCATAAATTTAACTAAATGAAAGATGGGTGAGACTAATGGGTATAGTCGCAACCATAACTTAATTGTTCACACACTCTACAATAACTTGGTATGAATTTTGAATAAAGGGTTTGTCAGACACTGATTAAAACCTCTATCTAACCTATTAATGGCTACCTGCAAGAATACCTCCCGAGGGTTTTCGCTCAACCACCAGGTCCAATAAAAAATGTGCCACCTCCATCCTGTCACATGGCAAGGTACAATCTTCATAATTACCACTATTACGCTACTCAGGCAAGGGCTTCTAGGGCTATTGATTGATTCTCCTTTGGTTAGGTGTCTTTTTCGAAAGCACTCCAGTGTTAACCCTGTGATATTGAACTCAGTGAACATGGCCCAAATCTTGTAGTTGGGCTCAACTTGGTTAGGAAGAAAAGTATAAGGGGCATCTACGAGTTGGATGCTACCCTGTGCAAGGTAGGAAAACTATTATTTTTTTTATTTTGAGCTCTCTGTGATTCTAGAATAACGTAGTGTGCACCAGTCACCATCAATTTCTCCTTTTTCTACTGGTTATGACTTTCTCGGGTCTGAGTTAGATTCATAAATATTTTTTGAGTGCCCTTCCATGCTTAGGGTTTCTCATCACTCCATTTTATTTCTCTGCATCTTTAGTTTCTCGTACTATGTGATTGAATCTCTGAGAAAACTTGATAGAGGTTAAATTCCTGGATTCAGTCTTTCAGGGTTAAAACATTTGATATAATTCTTGTCTATTTCATTACCTGCCTGTATGAAATCGTGGATTTCTTCAATCTGTATTCTAAGTAGTAAAATATATATTCCTTCCATGTAATATAAATAGTAAATAAGATATCCTCCATACCTATCTATATATTTTTGTTTGCAAGACCGTCCTCAACGGTAAGAAAGTGATTTCATTTTGTCCGAAAAGCGTATTTTACTTGCGATGTGGATGTTACAATTTTTGTTCCTTTTGATTTTTTACAATAGTGGTTTTGTAGGTAAACACAGTTCTACAACTCTGTCCGAATTTTCAAACTATTGATTCTTGATTCTAAGAATATACATTTCGGATCTTACTATGATTTAATTCATTTCATGGATGTACATTGTATCATTAATATTACTTTTTTATTAAGTGATGAGTCTTCTGGGTTCATAAAGTGGCCAATGGAAAGAGTACTTAAGCTAATGATTCTTATAAGAAGTTACACATCTGAGATTTACTGTGAATTTTGTTACACCATCGGATCATACAATGTAAATCCGTAAACCCTTTCCTGTGGGTGTTGTAAGATTTCTTCACTACCATGTAAAGTTTTTGTAACTGCTTTGTTACTCTAAGTCTAATTACATTATTCATACTTGCATAGGAATTGTGATAGCCATAAGACTCCACTGTGTGTAAATATTCCATAATCTAAACTTAATTAAACGAATTACTCTAAGCTCTTTGTTTATGTACTTTTTTTTTTGAAACTTATCTATTCACATTCTTCTTCAACGTAGAGGGAATACTAATGTAGTATTCAAAAGGGAAATAAGCGCCTCTATGTGACATGCACTGTACTATGTGAAATATTATGGTTATCAAATGTATTAAATGTTTAGCACTCTCCTCTTTGCGTGTTTACATATTGGAGTATTCATTTAATTCTTCGTCTACCAAACTAATGATGGGACCGATGTTTCCTTGCAAGGGTACCCATCAGTATTTTCTAGGTCCACTCCTCCCCTTAGAAATAAGGACAATTCACTCAGCACATCCGATGGGAAAATCACCCACGCCAACCTCAAGCTAAGTATTATCCTGTGTTGACTCTTCAATGTTAAATTTTGTGGATTCTTCTTGAACACTGCTTTATCTTCAATATTTAATTTCGTCGATTTTTTTCATAACATTGTTTACTAATACCTCGATTCCCTCTTCAGGACTTGATTGTTTTTGAGGAAAAGGATACACACAATCACCTCACTTGAAAGGTATTCAAGTTCCATATCTCGACATCTGATTTTACCTCTCAGGTTCTGTTTTATTTAGTGGTACAGGGTTCCACCTTAGGGTACTTATGATAACCCCTTTGATCCAGGGTTCCATAGATAAACGAGTTACTTGTATATTCAATCCCTTAATGGAACAAACAAAAGGGGAAACCCTATATTGTATATTAATTTCACGATTTACCATTATGATAACATGTAGAATGTTAAAAACTATGTTAAGTGTTGAACAACCTCTGTAACATGTAGCGTGCATTATATCCCACTGAAATGTTACTTATGGATTTTTTGTAATGTAAAAAGGATTGTGATTCTCTATGCTTTTGACATAGATTGATAAATGGAAATTACTGGAAATCTCATATGATTCAAGAAGTCAATAAAATTTTTATCTGTATGGGTACAGTAGATGCTTAGGCAACTCTACGTATCTAAACATGACGCAATATGTATGCATATATATATATATACATACATGTATGTATGTGTATGTATATCTTGTATTCATTTCCAGAATTTCGTTTGGCATTTACAATAGTCCAATATTCCTTAAGTTGAATACCTATACGTATATATTTACATACCTGCTAAAGGTTATAACTAACAAAACAATAATTCTATTTTATCTATTATGAATTCATATCCTATGTATATATATATTTACACAACTCAACAACTAAAATTCACCATAGTTTTCTTAACTTTACTCAATGAATAAAATCAAACTGTAAAGACTTATTCTACAATTCCTTTCATTCTACCAGTTATTAATGACAAAACAATTCAACAAGGAAATAAGTAGATGTACATATCTTAACAAAGTGTTGGGACAACAAATAGAACAACCAAGTTCCACCGAACCATATCACAGAACAACCAAACTACTTTCTCCATTCACCCAGTAGCCTGACCATGAGTCCCTAAGGGAAAATTCCAATGATCCTCTTTTGCTACAGTCCTCTTTCAGATCAGAAATCCCCTTTCCTCACACTTCAAACAATGTTCATAACAACAAGTGATATCCTTTTTTCAGCATCCTAAGCAACGTCCCGCCTCCTCCCATATGTTGTATATCAAAAAGCATCTTGTGCCTAGGTCTTTTTTTTTTCCTTTTTGGAAATTTTCGCAGCTTTACAAATCCCTGATTTTCAGGGGCTGCTAGTGGCCAAATTCCTCATTTACCACTTGTAAAATTCAACCCTGAGGTAGTTCAAGGTTGTTCCCCACTCATGGATTCATGGTCAGTTTATTTCAACCTGGTTGTTCCATTTGTCCTTCATCAATTAATATTAAAAAAATTGTCTTTTACCTGTGTCATAGTCAAAGAGTTGGTTGGGCAAATCAAATATTTTCCTAACAGTCACAATAATTAATTACAAATAATCAAAATCCAAATTTGGAATTTTCATAAATGGCAATAAGTTTCCAAATATGAAATTTCCAAAAACGGAAATAAAATTCCTAAGTGCATACAGACTTTAATAATTAATTATTTTTGGGGATATTACATGCTCTCCCCCTTCAGTACAACATTGTCCTCAATGTTCATTCCTTTCTTGGAACAGGGTTGGATAATATTTCTGCAAATCTTCCACTAATTCCCAAGTGCCCTCCTCAGGACTAAAGTGCTTCCATTGCACCTTTACCTGGGGGCTTTCAATTCCTCCCAAGTAACCTCCTTGTGACTAAAGTGCTTCCATTGCACCTTTACCTCAGTGACGACTCTATTCCATAGTATTGTTTCTCTCCTATCTAGAATGCGCTAGTTGTTCCACTTGGAACTCGCCTTTCTGGTTCCACATGTGCCATGTTCCAATCATCAATAATGAGATCATAACACACTTTTTAACAAAGAAACATGAAATACATTACTAATTCTTAGATTAGCTGGAAGTACAAGCTGATATGCCACTGTGGTCCAATTCGGTTATATCCTCGATGGCCGAAAATATCTGGTTGCTGGGCACCAACTTTGAACAGTTTCCTATATTTAATGAACTTCTTCTTGCTTTGAATTTTAAATACATGTGGTCTCCAAATTGAAATTCCTGGTGTCTTCTTCTCAAATCTGCGTAGATTTTTTGTCTGTCCTGTTCTTCCTTTAAATTCTATTGTACTTTTCTTACTGTTTTCTCCATTTCCTGGAGCATTTTTGGTCCCATCCTGAGTCTCTTAGCTGGGTTATCCTAGCTAATCGGAGTTGTACACTTTCTGTCGTACAATACTTCGAAAAGGCTCATCTTATCCAATGTCTGATAACTGTTATTGTATGCAAATTACACTAACTATAGGTATTCCTCCCACTTAGTTGGTTTTGTCCTTACATAAATTCGTAACATATCTTCCACAATCTGGTTCATTCATTCAGTTTTTCCATCTGTTTGTGCATGGTAGCTTGTGCTGAAATTCAAGTTAGTATTTAACCCTGCAAACAATTATTTCCAAAACGTTGATGTAAATTTGAAATATCTATCAGAAATCACCATTTTAGGAATACCATGTAGTCTAAAAATTTACTTCAAAAATATTTCAGCGATGTTAATAGCTTTATAAGTAGATTTCATAGGAATAAAATGTGAAGACTTGCTAGGTTTATCAATTACTACCATAATTGAATCATTATGTTTTTGAGTTTTAGGCAAATCTATGATAAAATTCAGTGAGATAGTCTCCCACTTCCATTCGGGTATAGGTAGAGGTTGTAATAGGTCGGCTGGGTGGTGGTGCTCAACCTTCAGCTGTTGAAAATCTCAAAACTTAGATAGGTATTCTGATGTCTCACCTTTCATGTTAGGCCAATAAAACAACTTCCTCAATGTTGTTACCATTTTCTGGTATCCAAGATGACGAGAATATGGCTTCTTGTGTACTTCATCCAAAATTATTAGCTTTAATTCAGCAAAATTTGGTATGTACAACATGTTTTTGAATCTTAATAGTCCATTTCTGTCCAAACTCAGATCTGTTCAGTTCAAATTTTATGCATGACTTTGTAAATCTGACACTGTTTTTATGTATTTTTCGTCGTTGCCACTTTCATATTTTATCCTTTGTTTAATGTTTATTTCTTCCCTTCTAATACTTATTTAAATCAACCCATGAATTATTCCACTTAAGGCATCTGCCACTTTGTTTTCCTTACCCTTGATGTGTCTTAATTCGAAATCTAATTCGCTCAAGAAGGCCAACCATTTTGCTTTCTTTGTGTTAAGATTTGGCTGACTGAATAAGAATTTCACACCATTATTATCGGTTAGCAACATCAATTTTATTCCCATTATAAAGTGTCACGACATTTTTAACGCATGAATTACCGCTGCCAATTCCAAGTCGTGTGTGACGTAGTTTCGTTCATGCTCTTTTATTTTTCATGACTCGTAACAAATAATGTGCCCTTCTTGAGTTAGGACACCTACCAAACCTTCTTTATTCACATCCACACAGACTGTAAAGTTTTTATCATGGTCTTATACCCTTAAAATAGGTGTGGTTGTTAACAATTTTTTTAACTTATTAAAACTGTCCTGATATTTCTGCGACCAAATAAACTTGGTCCCCTTTTTCTGTAGGGATGTGATTGGGTATGCAATATTAGATAATCCCTCTATAAATATGCGGTAGTAGCCGATAATTCCCGTGAATGACCGGATGTCTACCACATCCTTAGGGATAGGCCATTCCATGATGGCTCTTATCTTCTCTGGGTCGACTGCAATGCCTTCTTCGGATATTACATGTCCTAGGTACTGTATTCTCTTTTGTAGAAGTCACATTTGTCAAATTTTGCATACAACTTTTTTTTTCTTAATGTCTGCAATACCATCCTTAGATGTTCTTCATGTTATTATTCCATTTTCGAATACACTAGAATGTCATCAATAAATACCAAAACAAACTTATCTAGATACTCACTAAATATGCTATTCATTAAACACATAAATTTTGTCGGTGCGTTAGTGAGACCAAACAATATAACAACAAATTCCTTATGTCCATATCTCATTCTAAACGTTGTTTTACTTATGTCTTCACTTTATTCTGACTTGGTGATAACCAGATCTTAAATCCAACTTAGAAAAAATATGTGTCCCTCCCACTTGGTCAAACATATCATTGATTCTGGGTAGGGGATATTTGTTCTTAACAACCATTTTGTTTAACTATCTATAATCAATGTATAATCTTAAAGTTCTGTCTTTCTTTTTAACAAAAAGGACTGGTGCTCCCCACGGTGAGACACTTGGTCCAATGTATTCCTTGTGCAACACTTCTTGTAGTTGAATTTTCAATTCTGTCAATTTGGGTAAACTCATCTTATAGAGTGCCTTAGATATTGGAGTTGATCCAGGATTTTCCATTATATCCCACTGAAATGTTGCTTATGGATTTTTTGTAATGAAAAAAGGACTGCAATTCTCTATTCTTTTGATATATATTGATAAATGGAAATTACTGAAAATCTCATGTGATTCAAGAAGTCGATAAAATCTTTTTGTATATGAGTACATTAGATGTTTAGTCATCTATGTGTATCTAAACATGCATCAATATATATATATATATTGTATTCATTTCCAGAATTTCGTTTGGCATTTACAACAATCCAATATTCCTTAAATTGAATACCTATATGTATATATTTATATACCTGGTAAAGGTTATAATTAACACAACAATGATTCTATTTTATCTAGATTGAATGAATATCCTATGTATATATATATTTACACAACTCAACAACTAAAATTCACCATAGCTTTCTTAACTTTACTCAATGAATAAAATCAAACTGTAAAGACTTATTCTACAATTGATTTCATTCTACCAGCTATTAATCAACAAAATAATTCAACAAGGAAATAAGTAGATGTACATATCTGAACAAAGTGTTGGGACAACAAATGGAACAACCAAGTTCCACCCAACCATAGAACAGAACAATGAAACTACTTTCTCTATTCACCAGATAGCCTGACCATGAGTCCATAAGGGTGAATTCCAATGATCCTCTTTTGCTACAGTCGTCTTTCTGATTAGAAATCCCCTTGCCTCACACTTCAAACAATGTTCATAACAACAAGTGATATCCTTTCTCCAACATACTAAGCAACATCCTAACTCCTCCCATATGTTGTATATCAAAAAGTATCTTGTGCCTACGCCTTTTTTTTCCTCTTTGGGAATTTTCATAGATTTACAAATCCCTTATTTTCAGGGGATGCTAGTGGCCAAATTCCTCATTTTCCACTTGTAAAATTCAGACATGAGGTAGTTCAAGTCTGTTCCCCACTCATGGAGTCATGGTCAGCTGACTTCAACGTGGTTGTTCCATTTTCCCTTAAACAATTAATATTAAAAAGATTTTTCTTTTACATGTGTCATAGTTAAAGAGTTGGTTGGGAAAATCAAATCTTTGGCCAATAGCCACAATAATTAATTACAAATAATCAAATTCCAAATTCATAATTTCCATAAATGACAATAATTTTCCAAATATGAATTTTCCAAAAAAGGAAATGAAATTCCTAAGTTCATACAGACTTTAATAATTAATTATTTTGGGGGATATTGCAGCCCCACACTTGTTGGGCTAAACATCAGTGTGAAATCTTGTGCCAGTAAACCACGGGCTGGGGCTAAGCCCCGATCCTTTTCCTCTGTCATACATTAAATCTAATTCAAATAAATATGAAAATATATATGGGTAAGCAATACAATGTAAGTAGGCTGGTAGCCCGGCCCTACCAAGTCATTTCCCCACCCGTAGGTCATGGGTTTGACTCCTGTGGAGTCATATAATTTTTGTCAGATGCCAACCATTGGATGGGTGCCACGTGGCAGCCCACGACTAGGCCACGTTGCAACATAAAATTTTCCCAATGAAATGACACTTGTCACAACTGGATTCACCCACTTGTAAGCCATCGAGCCTATATGACCTTGCCACATCAGCCCATGCCAACTTAGCACTCTACCACATCACCTCGAATGTGTTGGTTCGTACCCTGCCATGTCAGCACTATACGGATTGTACAATCAACAAAGTTTTTCATGTTTGGCAAAATGAACATAACAAAATATATTTCTCATACGATGCCTGTTTGAGGTCGTTGAAGGTGTGCTGGGTTTGTGACAACGATACCTACGAACATGTACATTTTGTAGTGATTCTGAGAACTTTTATTTTTAAGAAAAAATTGATCCCTTGGATCATTAGACCCCTTTGGCATGGATTCTATCGGAGGTGTCACACCTCTTCCTCCAACACCACGTCGTCTACCTCCACGACATCCTCTAACCATGATTATTTGCATGGACAATTTTCAAAATTTAATTAGCGATAAGTTTTTAATCAAATGTTTAATATAGTGGAAGGCGTAATGATCCAAAGTTGCAGGGTTGAACCCTCTTTGATACAATATGTAATGACCCCTCTGTTACGACAACAACTAGTGATGTAAAAAAGAGGTAAATATATGTTTTTGTACAAACGTTAGTACAAGTGAAAATGCATCATAACATATATTAGTAACTACACAATCAATTTCATCACAATCAACTAAAAGAAACATCATTATTCTTCAATCAACCGTATCTTATAAATATAACAAAAGGAAGTTACTCGCCCAACCTATCCTTCATGGTTAGGACCTCCAAGACACATAATCAACACTCAAGTCTAGGATTCATCTGATTTGTTGGGGTTCTATAGTCATAGGTGCTTTGATTCTTCAATTGTCTATTTGTCATTGCTCTCATGATGAAGACATATAGCTTGCTAGGCTCAGTTGACTTTATTTCTCCCTCCATCCATTTCGCTCGATCTTTCATCACCTTTCTACACCCGTCATTCCCTCGCTCTTCATTTCTTCACCCCTCTGCCAATTTCTTCCTCGCATGAATAAACAAACTTATGATAAAAAAAAACAATAGGTTAATAATAAATGGTTAGTATCATTGTTCACATTAATTAGCTTAGTAAAAATAATTTAATTAGATTAGTAAAACTAGGTTAGGTTTGTTAATAATAAATTAATTCATAATTAATTAAAACCTACGCTTGTAACTAATTAACAATAATTAATTAAATAATTAAACTAAAAAACTAAACCTAAAAAAATAAAACAATTTCAAAATCAAAACATATAAAAATACATATAATAAATAAAATATATAAAACAATAATTAAAAATAAAATAAAAAACAATATAAAACTATTGGATTACTGAGAGGGGGGGTGAATCAGTAATAACGTAATTATAATCCTTTTCTTCAAATGTTATATCAATGTAGAATTATTATCCAATAATGAGCAATAATAAATAAACAATCACATACATACACAATACACCAGTGTTTTACGTGGAAACCCAAATAGAGAGAAAACCATGAAATGTTTTTCTTATATGTCTTGAAGAATTACATTCATTGGAAGCACCAACTTCCTTTGTTTTCTAGCTGCAACTGGAAGGAGGCTCCAACCCCCTAGTTTCTTAGGCTACAACCTAAGGGAAGCTCCAACTCCCCAAATCTCTGGCTACAACCAGAAGGAGGCTACCACCCCAAATGTTCTTCGGCTACAACCGGAAGGTGGCTACAACCACCTGTCCTTGCCCCGTCCTACCACCCTGAAGTAGAGGTAGAATGATGGAACCACTGTCACACTATCACTGTGAGATATACCATTGTAAACCTATACCAATAAATATGAACCATGCATCAACCATGCATCAACCTGTAATCAACATGTACCATAACAAAGTGCATCAATCATGCACCAACCTGTAATCAACCTGTACCATAAAGAAGTGCATCAACCATGCACCAACCTGTAATCAACCTGTACCATAAACAAGTGCATCCAACCATGTACCAATTATGTTCCAATCATGTGTCAACTACTCATCAACTATAAATCATCAATATGTACCAACATCATCAACTATTCACTTCATGTATGTGTCAACTCATCAACTACTTGTCTCAACGATGTACTCAACGTGTGCCACAACCAAAATCCCTCATCAATTTCATCATCCAAATTTGATTTGTAGCTATGTAATAGACCTGGTGTATATGATCACATTCCTGCAAACCTTCCTTAAATTTAAAAACAAGAGACTAGCATTTTCATCAAACTTTTCTTTAGTCTCACATGCCTCATTTTGGATTAGTCAACAACCCTAACCAGAAGTAATCATAACTTTGAACCTGTAATGTATAAAGATCTGAAACTGATACACAATGTTATTCAATGTGTTTTAGGCAATTCCTCCAAGTGGAACTACTTGGAACCTCTAAGAAAAGTTGTTATAGCGAAAATGACATACCTTGTTGAATTTTGGCTTATTCTAGAGAGCGACCTTGTAGAGCATGCCCCACACAAAATATTTGATGAAATGATCTAAAAATATAAAAAAGAGTAATAAAGACTATATCCTAACCAAAACATTTCATCTCTATGAATTTGGATCTGTTAGAAAAAGTTATGATGTTTTTACCCGAAACACATGATTTTGACTAGTTTTAGGACTAGCCACAAACCCTATTTTCCACAGAGTGTAACTCCCAAACTACAACGACCCACACGATGAATTTGTAACCACATATACTTGGATATGTTTTCTCACTTTCATAGCAATTTTAGGATCTGAATCATTATAGAAAAAAAGTTATAGCGAAAATGGTGAGATTAACTGAAAATAACATACCTTAGAAAGCACCATCAAAAGAATGTATCCTTCCTTGCATTTCGGCCTTATTTTCTTCACTTTCCTTAGAATTTCGGCTTAGATATCATTTGTATACCTCAAACACCTATAGATATTCAATATTCTCAACTGTGATTCAAATGAGAGAGCCTACCTCAAAGACCTATAGATATTCAATATTTCAATAGGTTCTAATGGGATAACCTTTCTCTCATATTTATACTATCCAAGTAGCTACCTTAAAAACAACTTCTTGCAGGTATTCTACTTGGCCCTACCTTCCTATTTTTAGGGTTAACCACTTAATTAGAAATTTCTCTATTTAATTTATTATTGAAATAATTTGTTTTGTATTCATTTTGAATTACAATATACTCATCATCACTTTGTATTATTTACCTTTTAAAATCTCTCTTAAAACCACTTTGATTACTTTGACCTTTTTAGCTTCTAGATTGTTATATGAGGGTCATTCAAATATGTATATATAACTCTCAAACCATGAAAAGTTATGCGACATTCCACCACCGTAATGATATGTGACAAGAAATATCCATCTAGAATATTTTCCATTAAATTCAATTTTCATCTCTATTATTCCACAATTAAGCATGGGTTCTCTCACTCCACAAAGCTGCCTTCCTGCGGGGCTTTCACCATAAGGGGACCACGAGTTCATCCATTTACTTTATCAACCATGAAAACAATAATGAGTCATATTTGTCAAACACTATTGGGTCGATTACCCAAACCTTTGTTCTATGGGTCTTTTCTTCAAGGGTTGCATCAATGACAAACTAACCCATCAATATCCCCCTTGGCATTGATGGAAACATCATGAAACATCGAAATCATATCACTCATGTTCTCCCTAGAACCATGCTCATCCCAGTATGCATCTGATAAATCGGATCCTCTTGGAACCATGCCTCTGGCCCCTCCAGATTCGATAATCTTTTTCCTCGGTCAATGACAAATGTAATTTTCCATCCTATAATGTTCAATCGGACATTGAACATTCCTCTTTATGGTGCTTCCTCATGCATATAAGACATATAAGATAAGCATTCATTTTGACTAGAAATAACTCCAAGTCTTTGGCGCAGAGATTCGTGTTGGCTTCCCAAGGAAGTGGTTTCTGTAAAGATGTTCCACACTTGTTCTCAGGGCTACATACTCAACTCTGATGTTCTTTTCTCGCAACCTATTCTTGTAGAAAGTGATACTGATTGGAATGTGCTTAGTCTGGAGTGCATCATCCGTTTTTGAGATACTATGGAACTTGTATTATCACAATATATTGGAATTGGCTCATTATACTCAACTCAGATATCTATCAAAGTTTGTTTCTATCCAAAGAACCTATGTACAACATGCTACTTCTACAATATACTCACTTCTAATGAGATAGGAAAGATATTGATGATTGTTTCTTTTTGCTTAGCTATGATAACAAACACTCACCTGTAGAACCTCGCCCGCCTGTGCTTCAAGCCGCTCGATAATAACCCACTCCAATTTGTAGACCGTAGGACACAAGTGATAGATCTTTTCCTTTGGATAACATAATCCAAAATATCTTTGTCTCAGATATCCGAAAACCTCTTTTTACCTCATTACATGTGATTTCTCAGCCGCTTGAAATCATGCTACCTGGTCTAACTCCATTCCATTACATCTGGCCCGATGTTGTCATGAGTAGTAGGTCAGAAATCATCACCTATATTTCCCATCCTAGACTTTGAATCATCATCTTTCTCAACTTACAACTGCTTTGTGGGAGTGATAATGGTTTTGTAATCTTCCATTCCAGCACTTTTATCATTTCTCCTGGAGATACTTGGTTTGAGAAATAAAAATTCATTATTGCTTAGATGTATCCAAGTCCTGTAAAGAATGATAGTTTTCCAAGTAATGATATTTAAAATTCATTTTGCATGTCTTTGTAAATTTCTGGCTTAACCCGCCATCATCACTACCAGGCCAATAATATCAACATAAACTTCACGAATAAAATATTACCTTGACTTTTTACCTTGGTGTAGAGGTTGTTGTCTCAGACTTTTCAACCCCACCACTGTATATACTCTATCCGCCTCTGATTACCATGCTCTAGGAGCCTTTTTTGTTTTAGACCATACAAGGTCTCTTTAATTTATTACACACTTTTCTTGACAACTGAAATCCTTCAAGAACAACAGACTTCTTTCTGCCTCGTATCTTAAAGATGATTTTACGCCCATCTCATATACTTTAACATTTTTGAGCATGCATAAGCTAAAAGTAAATGACTGTTTCCATTCTCAAAGTAACCTGGGCTTGCTGTCTCCCTGTTGATTCCTTTTAATTTACATGCATATCCCCATATACCAATCTAGCTTTTATTCTTTGTAACTCGCTTACTATTCAATTTATTCTAAACCCATTTTGTGTCGATCATATTATTATTGTTTGGTCTTGGAACTACTTCCCAAGTGTCATTTTTTTCTATTTGATCCAATTCTTCATCCATGTTTTTATTCTAAAATTCATCCTTGTCGCTTCAAAAATGCTTGGTTCAATTGTAGATAAGAGTGCTAGGTGTGTTTGTTCCTATGAATACTTTCTTCTAGTCTCAACTCCCCTGTGATTCTTTGTTTCCAATAATTTGATCCTTAAGGATGATTCTTTGTACTTGCTCTAGGTTTTGGAGATACTTGCTACTTTAACTTGCTCTTCTACTGTCGATTCTCTCTCTGATCTTCATCTTCATCTTCCCTTCTCTCTCTTATTTTCATCTCTTTCAAGAAGTCAGTTCTACTGATTTGTTTTCTTTTTTTCTTTGATTATATCCGTATGTTTCATTAATTGTTATGTTAGATGTTTTCCACAACTTTGTTTAATCTTAGATTGTAACACTTGTATGCTTTCCCTTGCAATTGAGTAACCAACAAGTATCTCTTTGTCCACGAGAGTCAAACTTTCCATTCTACAATCTTCTCTTTGATGTAGCATTTCCAAAAAACTCAAGTGCTTCACATTTGTTGGTCTCCTTTCAATAGCTCGTATGGAGTTTTATCGTTGTTGTTGAATTACTCATTTTGAATGTGAATTGTTGTACAATCACTGCGTTCAAAAACACCGGCCTTTGAATCCATTAGTATTGTTCGATTCATTTCTTGTATTGTCCTATTCTTCTTTCAACAACTCCATTTTGTTGAGGTGTCCCAACATGAGAATTATATTTTTATTCCATGATTGCTGCAAGAGTCCATAAATTCCTTTGAGGTGAATTATCCCTCCATTATCTGATCTTAAGTATTTGATTCTTTGAATCCATCTCTTTAGCTACTTCAGAACTTGAAATTTTCAAAAGATTCTAATTTGTTCTTGAGAAAGCAAACTGCACACTATAATCATCAACCACAAATATAAAGTGTCTTTCACCTTTTAATCCTTTTGTTGTAGAAGCTGGTCCAACTACATCAAGATGCACAGCCCCTAAAGTAGTTGGTTTTGTTGTTATCATTCCTTGATTTTGAACCCTTGGCTTTGTTTGATTTTGTCGCAATGTTGCATAAAGTGTCAGTTTGGTTTCCCCTGATTCAAGCATTTCTATGATTGTTTCTCTTTTGCTAACTTTGATTGCTTATCAAAATGAATGTGACTCATTATTTGTGCCATAGCCAACTTTCATCTTCCTTCCTGGACAACACTTTTCATTCCAATTTCACTCAATACATATACGTTATAGTTCCTTGGCAAATGTGAAGTAAACCAATTTTCCTCGAACCTTTCTTTTTTCTGGTTCACACTTTTTGTGGAATCGAAAGTAACTTTTATGACCTTGGTCACACATTTTACTCTCACTTAAAAGGATTATGTTTCATCTCTCTACTAGTAGAACATTTTCTGCCTTTTCATTCTTGTTCCCAATTCCTACTGTGCCTTTTCCAATGATTATTGATGAACAACAGTTTCAAAGGACTATCCATCTCTTCCTTTCTTGTAATGTAAGAAACCTTGTTCTCATTTGTCATGTGTTTTGAAATATCCACCACAACATACCAACCATGTTTCTCTGCTTAGCTTGTAGAG
This sequence comes from Picea sitchensis, assembly GCA_010110895.2. Classification (NCBI taxonomy): domain Eukaryota; kingdom Viridiplantae; phylum Streptophyta; class Pinopsida; order Pinales; family Pinaceae; genus Picea; species Picea sitchensis. The sequence continues at coordinate 15,336 of SNQJ01S0002757.1, read as the reverse complement.
CGACCGGGTGTATCTTCATTGCTATACCGATCTTGCTTTCATATCCATGTCATTTTATAAGGTTATTGTTTGTGACTGTTGTTATTATATTGAGGCACTTTAGGAGGGACTATCATTATGCAAACTTTGGCCATGTGTCCAAAATTGTTACATTTGTAAATATCTTGCCTCAAAGGCTTTCATTGCTCAAGGATTCATACCTATTGTAATCCTTCTATGTGTGTTTCACTAGGGTTCTCTCAGAATAACCCCTTTGTATGGCTCTCAAAGTAGTTATTGTTCAAGTTGTTATTAGCTCTCCAATTTTCATAAATTTAAGGTCCATAATTATTGTATACATAACATAAACCAAAAATATAGTTTGATAATTGTAGTTGAAGATCTCAGAAAGGAGGTGTTCATGAATCCCTTTCTTGAGGTTTGTCTATTCATATTGATTTTGAAATCAATCTTCAAAGGAGTAGTGTGTCCTCAGAATCTCTCTCCTTTGTGGCATCTTTTCGATTGTTTCTGCATAACTTTTTGGATTTTGTTTCTTGCTCTGTTGTTATTGGACTGATCCCTTTTCTGTCTTGATTGTATCCAAGTCCTAACTTGTCAAGATAAGATTTTTTTTTTTTTTTTTTTTTTTTTTTTTTTTTTTTTTTTTTTTTTTTTTTTTTTTTTTTCTTTTGAATATTCTTTTTTTTAGTGTGACAATCTCTGTTTCTAGGTTTCCAATGATCCCATCATTTCCTTATAGTTGTTCTTCTTGAGCCTTCAAATTCTTTTTATCTCTTCATTTGAACCTTCAATTTTGCAATCATTTGTTCTAGTTCTTAAGTGTTTTTTTCTTATCTAGTTCTACATTTGTTTGTTTTTCTTCTTTTCTCTTCCTCGTAATCCTATGGTAACTCATTAATTCTTTCCTCTCAAAAGTCAACTTCCTTCACTTTTCCTTCCACATTCCTTCTCTCGAGTCTCTTTGTCGTAGAGTCTCTAACGCCATGAACGTAACTCCATGTTTCACTGTCAATCGTGACTTCATCTCTCCATCCCATGATGATGTCTCTCTTTGGTGAAATTTTTTCTTGAAAACTTTTCTGCTCTTTTACCTTTTATATGTTTGTTCATCTTGAGAAATCACCATTTTTCATAGAGGACATCTAGAAAATGACCAATACCATCACAATTAAACAAATTAAAGGAAGCTAATGCTCCCACCTTACCTCCTCATATCTCTTGTTCAATATTTTGGACCAAGTTGTCCACCTCTCATCATATTCTCTGAGACGTCAGCCGGTCAAGCATTCATTGTGATGTTCCCACTTTGGGACATCACTACATTTGCAGAGGTTTATGATGACTATAGTAGCCAGATGGAGGTTATTGAAAGTACAAAGGGTTATTGAGAGGCATTGTGGGTCCGAACTTGCATTGCTCATCATAGTCCATCATTATGAGCCATTTCGGACAGGTTGGCTTTGGTTCCGCTTCATTCCGACGATTTCCATTTACATGATTTTGACTTATTCCTGAGCTATAAGTCAATGAAATTCACCGAAGAGGTCATCAAGTACATTACTAGGAGGAACCTTCAATGTAATAGCTCATTGAATCGAGTAGCAACACTATGGATGGATAGCTAGAGTGACTTCCAAAGCAATAAGGAAGCCACAAGGAGATACAAGGAGCTTTTTAGAGGTAGGTTAATTAATTAATTAAAGTGACGAATGACTAATTATGTAAATATTAATAAAATGAAAGTCACTCTGAGGGACAAGGTGAGCCAAAATTATAAGGAGTCAAGGGGCCCCTTCTGGTCTCATTCATGTATGTTTATCTTTGATTGGCTTCAGCTAGTGAGCCCAACATGGGGGTTTTGAGGGTTTTGACCTCACAAAGAAACCCTAGAGGGCTGATTTGGTGGTGAAATATTCCACCTAGCTTGTCCCAAGATTGGTCTTGGAGATGCAATGCTCTCCCACACCATTCTGGTTCTAGATATACTCAGTTGCATGAGGGTTCTACACCAGCTGCAGGCACACGAAGAGAAGGAGGCTACACCATTGGGGGTTTCCAACAAAAGGGACACATTTATGGAGATAGATCAATTCGATCTAGCCAAGGAGAAAGGATTTTAGAGATTTGAGCTTTTGGGTTTTTCTTGCAAGGTCTTCACCATCACTCCTAGTGCTTTCTGAGAGATTTTGATGGCTCAGATTATTTCTGGAGCAAGCAATGCACTGAAGAAGGAGGGCTTTTCATCCGCATCTAGTAATGCTTGGGAGGCTACACCTCATATCTAACCTTGAGACTTCACCTAGTGACTCTCCAAAGTGTCCCGATCTATATTTCCTGAGAGTTTCAGAGCATTTGGGAGCCTCCTAGTAGGGTCAAATTATTTAGGGCTTTAGTCATCTAGTGGGTGCACCATTCAATGGGGATTTCAGATTCATGGAGATTGAGAGGGATCTTGAGATTTGGTCACCTGGTTGTTCTGCACCACATCTACTGGGCCATATATTTCAGGATTGACACTTTGGCAAAAGAGACGAAAGCATGAGTGCCTGTTCTCTCATTGGAGCATTCTTCAACTAGAGAGTTTGGCATTCAGATCAGCTTGTATTGATCTTCATTTATATTTATCTCATCTCTTGAAGGCATATTTTGGTATTAGCTGAGCATTTTGTATTAGCTCTTATATATTGTCTATCTCTTGGCCATCTGCTGAGCATCCAGATCGACATCTCATTGTAGCAGTGTTCTCTATTTTATGAATAAAGAATTGAGATGTTTTGGCTTGTCTATATCTTATTCATATGGTTGAGGTATGTTCCATGGTTATCTCTTTCTCAAGTATCTCACTGCGATACACACACATATAAACACATCTAAAAGTAGATCAACAAAGTGTTTTGACGAAATACTACAACCAAAGAAAAGTTTAAAAGACACCAAAAAAAGTGATGAACCTTTCATACGGTTTAGACTGCCATGAACTATATTTCTTCTTGTTCCTTTTCTTTTCTCTTTGATATTTTGTATGCTTTAGTTGATGCTCTATCGATTTCCTCCTATTCATTTCACCATGTGGCTGTGGAAGATTCCATAGTTCGGGTCCACATGCTTATTGAGTTTAGAACTCGTCTTTCTTTTTAAGGTCGACATTCAGTTGGAATCTCATAGGAAGAGACCAAAATACCTTTTGAACAATTGCATTCTTCGAGATTTCTTCTCCCAATCCTATGATTGCATTCAATCGTTTCATCGAATTCGTAAGAAGTAGGTCATGGATATCTCATCTTCCTCAATTTCTAGTTGTTTGAACTCCACCTCCAGAAGTTTGAAGCTTTGTCGCTTTGACTTCTTGGAATCTCCTTTCATAAATATTTTGAAGCTTGTCCCAAATCTCTTTAGTGATTTACAATGTGAAACTTTTGGTGAACATCGTATCACCTAGACCATTAAAATTGAATTTTATGGTTTTAATTATTCTCAACGAGTTTCATTGCTTTGTCATTTGTTGGTGGAACTGGTGGTTGTATCCATCTACAATTGATTGCCAAACTTGAAATCCCTCAGGCTCAGAGTATATGCTTTTATCCTTATGCTCCAAAAACATATCGCTTCCAACAACTGTGGTATTCCATTTTATATGAGTTGGTACTCTCCATGATCTACCTTTCATATTAAACCATCTCTCTCTCTCAAGGAACCGCCTCGATACCAATTTTGGATTACCTTAGAGGGGGGGTAACCACACAACATAACTATAATACTTTTCTTCAAATGTTATATCAATGAATTATTATCCAATAATGAGCAAGACAAATAAACAATCACACACATACATAGTACACCGTTTTTACATGGAAACCAAAATCTGGGAGAAAACCACACAATGTTTTTCTTCTTTATATGTCTTGAAGAATTACATTCACTGAAGCACCAACTTCATTTGTTTTCCAACAGTAATGAAGGAGGTCTCCAACCCCCAGTTTCTGCCGCAACCTCGAGGGAAGTCTCCAACTCCCCAAATCTCCTCACATAACCTAAGGAGGTTACAACCCCCAATGTTCTCCACTTACAACCTGGTGGCTAACCACTGGTTCTTGCCCTGGCCCTACCACCCTCAAGTGAGGTAGAAAGATGGAACCATCACACATCTATCACCGATATATATAAACTCGTACTAATAGGCGGCGAAACCATGCATCAAACATGCATCAACCTATAATCAACTCCTGCATTATAAACAAGTGCATCACCATGCACCAACTCAGAATCAATTTACTATAAACAAGTGCATCAACCATGCACCAACCCGTAATCAACCTCGGTAATTCATGTCATGTATCCAACCATGTACCAAGTATGTTCCACCATGTCAATTCATTTATCAACTATGAATCATCAATATGTACCAATATCATCAACTATAGACTTCATGTATGTGTCATCCTCATGAACTACTTGTCTCAACCTTGTAATCAACATAAAGCGCCACAACCAAAAAGCCCTCATCAATTTTATCATCCAAATCTGATTTGTAGCCTCAGAATAGACCTCGTGTATATGGGATCACATTCCCAAACCTTCAATAACTTTTAAAAACAAGAGATCTGTAGTATTTTCATCAAACTTTTCTTTAGTCTCATGCCTCCTTTTGGATTAATAACAACCCCTAACCTGAAGGTAATCATAACTTTGAATTTGTAATGTATAAAGATCTAAACTGATACAAAATGTTCTTCAGCAAGGTATTTATGCAATTCTAAGTGGAACTACTTAACCTCTGTGTTATAGCAAAATGACATACCTTAAGCAATTTTGGTTTATTCTATAGAGCAACCTTGTAGAGCTGCTCCTGCACAAAATATTTTATGAAATGATCTGAAAATTTTACACCTAATACTATGGAATGTAGCCCAACCAAAATAGTTTGGTCTCACCAATTTAGATATGTTATGAAGAAGTTATGACGCTTTTTACCCGAACACACTTAATTTTGACTAGTTTCAGGACTCACACAAACCCTATTTCCATGTAACTCCCAAAATACAATGAATTTATGTGCTGCTCTTTAACCACGTATACTTGATATGTTCTCTACTTCAAGATAGAAATTTTAGATCTTAATTATTATAGAAAAGACGAAGGAAAATGGTGAGATGACCCGGCAAATAAATAATTCCAGAAGCACCATCAAAGAATTTATCCTTCCTTGCATTTCGGCCTTGTTTTTTCACTTTCCCTAATTTAAGCTTAGATATAATTTGTATACCTCAGAAACCTATATAGATATTCAATATGCTCAAGTAGATCTAAACAGGAGCCTTGCCTCTTATTTATACTCTCCAAGTAACTTCCCTTAAAAAAACATCTCTAGGTCACTTGGCCCCACTTCCTTAATTTAGGGTTAACTCTACTTCCATTAAAATTATTGCAATAATTTATTTTTGTATTCACTTTGAATTATAATACACCATCACTTCAATTTTATTATTTTACCTTTAAAATCTCTCTTGAAGTCCACTTTGATTACCTAATCTTTAGCTCTAGATGACATATGAGGGTCCTCCATCCTCAGAAGGGCCATAACTTCAAAACCGTGGAGGAGTTATGTGACATTTCCTACATACCACTAGAAATGACATGAGAACTATCCATCTAGGATATTTTCCTGACAAATTCAATACTCTTCTTTCATCTCATTATTCCACAATTAAGCATGGGTTCTCTTACTCCACAAAGCATCTTCCCATGAGGGTTTTCACCTGGGGACCACTTTGAGTTCATCCACCATGCTACTTTTTACTCAACCATGAAAACAATAATGAGTCATATTTACATCAAACACCATTGAGTCCATTACCCAAACCTTTGTGCTACGTCTTTCTTCAAGGGTTGACACAATGACAACCAACCCAATCAATAAAACAACAAATCAAATAAAATGTATAATAATAAAATAAAACATATAAATATAAAACAATTTAAAATTTAAATTAAATAAACAAAAAACATAAAATGCAAATTATAATAAAAACAAGATATAAAATGAAAACAAATAAAAAATAAAAATTATTTTGTTTTAATATTTGTTATATTAGTGTATATAACAAATAATAAAACAAAAATAATTAATTAAAAACTATATCCTAAGTCTAAAAACCTGCCATTCTTTTCCCATATATGTGAACTCTAATGCCACTAAATCCAAAGGAGGGTCAGAGGAAAGTGGTTTTCCCTAGAGAAGTATCACCACTGTGGGATGATGGACCCCCCCCCCCGCCAATACCACTTACCACCCTAGGGGGGGTCCAAGATACCACTATCCCCTTCCAAAACCATTTTCCCCCAAAATCAAAATCGTTTTTGAACAACTTGACCACTGGTATTCTGAGAGAGTTTCTGGGAAATGTAAAGGGAATTTAAAAAAACCGAGAGAGGATGAATAACAATAACCTCTCCCATATTTTGCATAGGTTTCAGAAGTCGGGAGAATCAAAGGAATCTCTAAGCCCTACCATTTTTCCTGTTTTGGTCATGATCTTGCGACCACTGTTTTGGAGTGCCAGAGATGAATTTGGAAAAATCCATAGAGGTTTTTTATCAAGATATTCTTATATACAATAAACTCTTTCAATGTTTGCACAACTATCATATTTTTGGAGATACATGCGTCTAATTTGACCCCTATTTTCAGCAGTTCAGTCCGCCTTTCATGGAAGACAGTTCAAAATTTCCAGGGATTCATTTCTATATTTGGTCAGGTTGTTGATTTCGACCTCCTAATCCTGGGGGAGACTCTTTTCTCTATTTTTTTTTAATTTAAATGTGTTAAGGGTTTAAGTTACTGTGGATTTGAGAAGAAGAAGACCAACATTGGAACGTAGCTCATTGTGAGTATATTTTCATTTTTCTAATAATACAGTGCTATGTTGTAGAATTCTTTTGATTAATTTGACTAGTGATGTGCATCTCTAATTAGTAAATGTTTTTTCTCTGTTGACAGACATGTTCTCTCTATGAATTATTTGCAGGAGTTATAAAACATAATTTGTTGCAAGATACACTTTGTTTTGACTGTGAATAATTTTCATGTTTTCATCTGATTTTCAGCTGAAGAGTTCTCAATTTCTCGTCAACTTAATTGACTTCATTTTTTTCCTTATGTCCCATTTCATTTAAATAAATAAATAAATAATCCAACTTGTTGTCTATCTTTCCTTGCAAGATTATCCTGTTGAAATGGATTTTGATTATTTTTTTGTTGTGACCCCATAGCCTAATGATTCCTCTTCTCTTCCCATACCCAATTCTTTAAATCAAAACTTATGTACTGTAATAACTAGCCTAAAATTGATTATAAACAAATCTATATCAGAAAAAGAGGGCCCTCTCTAAGTCTTGGAGGCTTAGATCCAGGACTCCAAGTGGTTTGATGTTATCTCTATGATTGCCCCCACAACCTTGGGAAAATTACAGAGTGCTAACATAGTGGCGACCATATTGGGGATTGTTCCTAAGAAAGTATATCAAGTTCTAGATCTGATTATTGATGGTGGATAGTGATCAAACACAAGGAGGCTGAATCATCCACCTGGTGACTTCAATCGACTCCACATCAGTTCCAATTCAAAGACTCCACTGGACAAAGAACCTGAAACAACGACAAGACAATCTGAAAAGATCAGGTATGCAAGATGGAAGTTTATCTAAGATATGATAGGTTTTATTTTTAATTATTTCTTCCCTTCTTATGATCTTGATCTAGATGATACTACCAAAATTTATGATGAGCATGTTCAACCTGATGAGCCTTAAGAGGTTAAGCCTAGTGTTACAATCCCTGTACATACTCCTACAACAGTAAAAATCTGAGATACATACAAGCCTCATGTCTTACCTCCCATAATCCATGATTTCCTTTCCAATTACTTCAAATATGTTCCCATATTTGATGGATAATATGGATACATCACTGCTAAGAAACACATTCAAGGTTTTGAAAATTATCTTGATCTTTTTGAGGTGGAAAAAAGTGATGTTACTGTTAGTATTTTTGCTTTATCTTTGCAAAATAGAGATAAGAAATGGTATAAATATATTCTAGCTGCAAGCATCAATCATATGAATTAGTTTGTGAAAGTTTTCTTGTATCAATGGGTGATCAATAGGAATCCCTTCCTCATTTTGGAAGAATATGATCACTTGAAAAGGAAACCAGGAGAAACAGTGCAACAATTTTCAGCCAGATTGAATGAAGTTTACAATTCCATGCCTGTTGATATAAGACCACCTCATGGTTTAGCTCTCTTACACTACCCAAATGATTTTGATCTAGAGATGGAATTTCAGTTGAGATAAAGGAACACTACTAGACTGAAGGAGATGCATGATAGTGAAATAAGTGTTGAAGCCCATTTGTTGATCAAAATGTCAAAGTTGGAGGCAGAAGATAGAAACAACAAGAAAAGGAGAATTTGACATCCTCAGAGGTGAAGCTAGACATTTTGGTAAGTACAATGGAAGAAATGTTCCATGAGATTATCATAAGAGAAAAAATTGTTTTTCAAAGGCATCATGTTCCATTGATTACAGAGAAAGAAAGGGCCACTATTTCCAAACACTTTCACTCACCATTGGTATCATGGATTGGAAAATGATCATTTAATGTATTCAATTCACAACATAGTCAAAGATGAAACTCCAACTCATCGTGTAGAAGAGACATCGCCTGATCTGATGTGTATGATTGATGACCTTTCTTACCTGGATAGTCTAGCCAAGTATGATCAATATGATGATTTTTAAGTGGTTGAAATAAATGTTGATTGTTCAAAGAAACCAGTGGCATGCTTTCAGGAGAAAAAGGATCGATTGGAACTCAAATATGACAATCAGCCTATGCATAGCAATTATGACAACAATGAGAAAAATCCAACAGATCTTACAGTAAGTGAAATATCTATGCATTTATGTTTTTCTTCATTTCAAATTCGGAGAGAAAATCATAAGAAAATTGTCAATAGTAGGGACGGAGAATGTTCTGATGAATCAATGGGAGATGTCATTGATGACATAGAATCTGTTATTGATCCAAATTTACAGCTCTTGAGTTACATTGATCTTCAAATATTAGATGAATTAATGAATTATAACTCTATACCATTAACCTTCAATTCATTTCATTTTTTGAAAAAAAAAAATTAATCATGTCATGGATGATAAGCACACAGAAAGTCAAGAATTTGTATTGGAACCAATAAAATAGTCATCTCATTCCATGCAAGATCTAATAGCTGATGTGTTGGATGACTTGTGTTGTCAAAGTCATGGTTCATTTTCCAGTTATGGACTTAAAAGTGGTTATGATCTAGACATGATTAGGCAATCTCTTTCATGATCTATTTCAGCCCATTTCAAAGTTCACCAGAAAATTTGCAGCCATATCAGGAACTGTATAATGATGTAAAAATCATATGTGTCATACCCAATTATGACCATAAATTTGTTGAAAGTCAAGAAATAGGTTGTTTCTTTCCTGATCCCATATTAGACTACATGGAAGATTTTTTCAGCATAAAAGATCAATCATGTTTTCAGCAATGGCCATTACACTTTGCATTTTTTACTCTGTGGACAAAATGTCAAGTTGTCCTTTTGATTGTGCTAACAAGCAGTCAAGAAATCCACTTGTTTCAGCAGCGACTTGAATGGATTCATTGGATTTTTTGTATTATTTGAATCAACATGATTTTCAGCAGTATAGGGTAGGTAGCAGTGTGCAAATAAGCTCATCTCTTTGAGCATCCCTTTCAACAACTTTTCAATATCAATTTCAAATTTTAGTTTTCAGTTTTATTTGGTTTCAGTTGAAAGATCATAACAGGTACATGTTGCAAAATAAAGTTTTGGGATCAACCTAATGGTTAAAGCATCGATCTGCGTGTTCAGAGTTCTGTGGTTCCTGTCACCTCTTGAAAGAGTTGTCATCCCTAGGTAGATCCTATGTTGGGGTCCTATTCTTTAGATATCTATTTGGTATTGCTCTCATGATCAATACATCTCCCTTGCTGGGCTCAGTTGATTTAATTTCTCCCTCCATCCATTTCGCCCGATATTTCATCACCTCGCTACACCCTTTATTCCCTCACCCTTCATTTTTTCACCCCTCCGCCAATTTATTCCTCACATGAATAAACAAGCTTATGATAAAAAAAACAATAGGTTAATAATAAATGGTTAGTAGCATTGTTCACATTAATTATCTTAGTAAAGCTAATTTAATTAGATTAGTGTAGTTATATTTGTAAAAATAGGTTAGGTTTGTTAATAATAGATTAATTACTAATTAATTAAAACCTAGGTTTGTAACCAATTAACAATAATTAATTAAATAATTAAACTAAAAAACAAAACAATTTAAAAATCAAAACATATAAAAATACATATAATAAATAAAAAATATAAACAATAATTAAAAATTAAACAAAACAATAAAACAATTAAAAATGTATCTAATAAATAAAACATATAAATATAAAACAATTTAAAATTTTAAATAAATAAAACAAAAAACAAAAAACAAAAAATAATATATATATATATATATATATATAATAAAAATAAATAAAAAATAAACATAATAAAACATAACATAAAAACAAAAATAAATTAATTAAAAAAAAACTATATCCTAAGTTCTAAAACCCATGCATCTTTCCCCATATCTCGGAGCCCCCCGGCCCCCCAACATCACTCAACCAAAAGGAGGGTCTGGAAAAAGAGGTTTTATCCTGGAAACATGTCACCACCAGGTGATGGAGGACCCCCCCGAATACTACTTACCACCCTAGGGGGGTCCGGGACACCACTATCCCCGTCCAAAACTGTTTTCCCCCAAAATCAGAACTGTTTTTGCACAACTTGACCACTTGTCTTCCGAGATCATTTCCGGAAAAACCAGAGGGAATTTTGAAAAAAACCAGAGAGGGTGTTCTCTACAACATACTGAAAAACAATAACCTCTCACAGATTTTACAGAGGTTTCGGAAGTCCGGAGAATCGAAGCCATCTCCGAGCCCTATTTTTCAGGCTTCCATTTTTCCTATTTTGATCATGATCTTGCGACAATTGTTCTGGATATCTGAAGATGAATTTGGAAAAACTGAAAAAGTATTTTTCTCAAAACGGGATCATATACAATAACCTCTTTCATTATTTTCACATCTATCATATTTCTGGAGATAAAAGCGTCTGAGTTGACCCCTACTTTCAGTAGTTTGGCCCACCTTTAAGTGCAGACAGTTCAAAATTTTCAGGGATTTGTTTCTATCTTTGGCCAGGTTGTTGATTTCGAACTCCTGAGCCTGGGGGAGAGTATGTTCTATATTTTTTTGTAATTTAAATGTCTTAAGGGTGTAGGTTACTGTGGATTTGAGAAGTAGAAAACCAACATTGTAACATAGCTCAGAGTGAGCATATTTTCATTTTCTGAATAATACAGTGCTATGTTGCAGCATTCCTGTAATTAATTTGACTCATGATGTGCATATATCATTAGTAAATGTGTTTTCTCTATTTACACACATGTTCTCTCTCTAAATTATTTCCAAGAGTGATAAAAAAAAAATTGTTGCAAGATACACTATGTTTTGACCGTGAATAATTTCCATGTTTTCATATGATTTCCAGCAAAAGAATTCTCAATTTCTCTTCAACTTAATTGACTTATTTCTTTTTCTTATATCCCATTTCATTTAAATAAATAAATAAAAAACCATCGAGTTGTCTACCTTGCTTTCGAAGATTAACCTGTTGAAATGGATTTTGATTATTTTGCTTCTGTGACCCTATAGCCCAATGATTCCTCTTCTCTACCCCTACCCAATTCTTTAAATCAAAACCTTTGTAAAGTAATAACTAGCCTAAAATCGATTATAAACAAATCTAGATCAGAAAGAGAGAGTCATCTCTGAGTCTTGGAGGGCTAGATCCAAGACTCCAAGTGGTTTGATGTTACCTCTATGATTGCCTCCCCAGCCTTGGGAAAATTACAGAGTGCCAACACGATTGATTTTGACCACTTAAGGTCTCAGGACTAGTGACTATTCTGAGGAACAATGAGGTAGCTAATCCCATTAATTCAATCATAAACTGTAATTCAAGACTAGATTTATCAACCATACTTAACCATCAATTTCCCAGGGTGAGTTAGTATAATCCACTATGCTTAATCAATATTTCATGAAATATGTAAGAGAAATTAAGTAAGAGCATCAACTTAAATATAATAAAAATCATAAGTGAAAGTACAATCATAAATAGTCAATTATAATTTATATATCCAATGGGATCCATAAGAAGAGAAAATCTGCTTAAGAAATACATAAAATATTTATCACTACTTTAAGTATCCTTTTAAAAACTACAAGAAAATCATAAAAAAAATGATAAGAATTCAGTCCACTTTGCAAACCCATTTAAAAGAATTAAGAAGATCCAAAAACATATTAAGAAAAATAATGAGACTGGTATACCCACTAACTTATCCCAACTAAATACTTTTAAGAAGATCAATCATAATAAATAAATTATAAAAGTCAAGCTACCCTACATTTGCATTTAAAAGAATTCATTAAAATTACTAACTTATAGTCCATTAAAATTAAGAAAACCCAAGTCTTATTTAACAAAAAGTAAAGAACTCAATGCTAACTTACAAATCTGTTTAAGAATTCAGGAAGACCCAATATTAATTAACAATAAAATTATTCAGATGCTAAATTACATTTCCATAATAAAGAAACATAGAAGAATTTTTAGAATCTATCTCATCCCTTGATCTGGTGTGTAAAATAATCCAAAATTTGTTCCAGACCTTCATCTGACACTCGTTCTAGACCTTAATCTGGAACTCAATCTATACCTTAATCCAACATGTAATCCGACACTTAATCTGGTTCTGGATTCGTGACAGCGCAACGCGTCCCTTTCACCACCCGCAGGTCGGAAAGTCCACGCGCACACACAGGACCTACTCTGTTATCGCCCCGAAGAACACCAAGGTTCTTCTATCTCCCTATCGGGAAATCTACACCCACAGATCTCTTTGCGCGATTTCCCCTCTCTTTACTTATCGATAAAATCAGAACTCGTAACTTCGCAAGTCCAATGGTTGATCACTGGGCTCTCGAATCCCCGAGACCTGATGACCAGTCAACGTTGACTTCTCCCTTTCTTCTATCGGAACTTCCCTTATCACGCTTTCGCTACTCGCAATATCAAACGCTGTGATTTTTCGACTCCCGATGCCCTACGCGACGAAAACTCCGATGCACACACGTGAGTTAACTTTTCCACCTCCTCTCACTTTTATCATGATTTTGGAATTCGTGTAATCGTGAATCCTGGTGTCAATGGATTCGGGACTTGCCTTTTCCTGATCCCCGATATGGTACGCCACCTGTCCTCCACTAACTTCTATTGTGGCCTGTTATCGCACGGTTTGTAGGAAAGGTCCAAGGGCTTGAGTCAGGGCTTGAAACCGGCGTAACAGGAGCTTCCCCACCCACTGTCACCTCGATGGGGGGCTCTTTCTATTTAGGAGGGCAAGTCCAAGGGAGACGTCC
>SNQJ01S0002756.1:273737-342717 GCA_010110895.2 Picea sitchensis | reverse complement strand
TCAATCTTTCCTGGGGTAGGTCCAAAAGGTTTATTTCCGCTCTGGGAGGGGAAATTCTGCTGGTGTACACTTCGGGTCGGGAAGCTCATCCTTGAGTCCTTCTTATAGTTTTTAAATCTTGGGGATTTAAACCCCTTTTTCTGGAATTCCGAACTATTCTTCTTCTTCCAGCCTTCGCGAGGTTCTGTCCGATGCCCAAGCTGTTCATAACAATATCTTGCCTTTCAAATATTGTCATCTAGGGTCTTTGGCTCATCAAACTCAGTCTTGTTCTGATAGTCCTTGGGTAGTCCACTGATGAATCGTTGCACCTTTGCTTTTTCTTCTTTTATATAGGGTACGTACCTCAGCAAGTCAATGAATCTGTTGACATATTGCTCTATGGTGAGTTGCCCCAGCTTGAGTTCATAAAACTCTTTATTCTTTTCGTCGAAATATTTTTTCGACAGATACTTCTTCCTGAAGTATTTTTCAAACCGTTCCCAAGACAGGTCATCTTCATGAATCCCTTTCACATTCTTAAGGTCCTCCCACCAAATGGAAGCTTTCCCATTCAGGTTGGAAGTGGCTACTCGGGCCTTCAAGTTTTCTGAGAAGTCATGGACTCTGAAATACTTCTTTAGTCCAAGCAGCCAGGCCTTCGCTTCCTCTCCCCTCTTTATCTAACCGTCGAAAGAGGGTGGTTTGGCCTTCTTGAATTCTTTGAGGTTATAATTTTTGGAATGCTTTCGTTTCTTTCGTTTCCTTCGATAATGTGGACTAGTTCTGCTACTTGAAGATCCCTCTAAGTCGCCAGTTTCCTTTCAAGAGGAATCGTCCGACGCTTGTCCCTTATCTCTGGGGTAGACCTTTCTCGAGGTGCTCTTCCTAGTGTGGCCACTTAAAAGTCCACGTTTTCGTATCTCATGTGGACTTCGACTCCTCTTTGTCTGTCGTCTGTCCGCGTGACTGGTGTCAGGTCCATGCTGCAATTGTCTTTGTATGTCTGATAAACTCTTAGCTAGATCTAGAGGGGTCTCTACTGCCCTCCTTTCGTCAAACTCTTCGTCTCTATTGTGGGAGCCATCCCCCACTTCGTGGCGCGTCACCATTCTATACGTATACAGTTTCCCGCGGTTGATCGTTCGCTTGTGTGTAGACAAAAACACTTGTTGTTAGTCAACACTATATTCATTCACAACCAACACATAATTCATATTTCCTAAGTGCATACACACAAAAGGAATTTCATTCTTAACTTCAAATTTTGGTAAAGGGGGTTAAGATAAAGGGTTAATCTTTTTAAGAGTACTTCAAATGGAGTTTCTGCGCAATTCGTTCATGAGCCCAAGTAGGCCAAGTGTTGTAACCATGCTCTGATACCAATTTGTAACATCCCCACGATGGGCGTGAATAAAAATAAAAATTTTATATTCTCGTTTTCGAGCCAAATCAACTCTTCGACTCCCTACCGGGGTCCTGCTAACACATCCACATACCTCATTGAACCCTGATTGTGCAAACCCACATAAGACACGAGATTTCCCCCATACGACCACAAGGTATGACCGTGTGCTTATGAGAGATGCTTCACATTTCGGGATTTTCAGGATGCGAAGCCACCCAGACTCTCACTCCCGAACTCCCGACCTCCGGTTCCCTCCCAAGAAATCAGATCTACGGTCCTGTGCTATCCCCTAAATCAACGGTTGTGATCGTATCGCAATTTCGCGTATTGGGATAATGAACGCGAGCCAGCTTTGACTCTTCATTCCCCAAAATCTCGATTCCCGTAACACCTATCTAAACCCTCCGCCCATGTGACCGTTCCGCACGACCAGGGCTCAGTCTTCGAGCTCGTCGGGACTTCGCGTCCCTCGACTTCTCATTTCCTCGAACTCTCGGGTCCCAAAATGTCGATCCCCGAGTTAGACCCTTAGCCAACTGCTAGTGCCTACCTCCTCCTTCTACCACATGACCCTGTCCTATGACCTGGGGTCAATCCACAGAGCGCGTCGGGGTTTCGTATACCGGGATTTCGCGACTTATGAAACTGAGGGGTCTTGCCATTTGGTCTCCAAGTTGTCGAAACACTGAAACTTGTTCATGCTTAAACCAACGGCCCAGATCACTCCTGGATCAACGACCACGATCACGTCGCGATTTCGCGAATCGTGAGTTTGTGCAGTCCTACCCTTTGGCCACTCCAAGTCGCGAGTGAGAGAAATGCTACCCGACCGCCACGTGTCCTCTACCGGTGGACGGTTCCGATTTATTCAGGACTTTCAGGACTTTGTCGAGTCCATTCTCCTGCCTATGCCAAGGTTAAGATCGACGGTCAATAGAACTCTGATAGATCCTTGGATCTATGATCCTGGACCCCATCGCTACTTGTGAATGCTAAAGGGGTCGAGGCATTAATGCTTGCGCTCCTCCTCTAGATCCATTGGTCTTGACAAATCTGGGTTATTTTCGAAAGGATCCCGACCGTTCGTCTACTAAACGACGGAATACTCCCTTTCGATAATTGGACTTGCTATCCTTTTTGAGCTTGAATCACGAAATTCAACCTCTCGGAGCTTCAAACTCCCATGACTCTGAGACCTTAGAGAGCTACTCTTTCTTGCATAAGGTTTCCAGACCCGGATCACATGAACCTTCAGATGGTTCTTGGGCAATTGTCCCTGGTCTTAATCGAGTCTCTGGGTAAAGGTTTGGTACGGTCCCAAGGTTTATGGGGTAATTCCTGGGGAAGAGTGCTCTCGAGGAGCCTTCCTATAATATTACGAGAATCAAGCAAACAAGACGATTCTCGGTGGAGCGAACTCATGCCCCAAAATTAATCATTTGTACAGAAACCAACTATGGCATGTAAGTATACACATGCATCCATTATTTCCAGTCTAAAACACCAGACAATCATTCCACACATAAATCATTATGGGCGTATAAACAAGAGCGTGTATTCATGATATTCAATTCAAAATACAAGGCATAAAACACTTATCAGATCCACCAGGCATGATGCAACTGCTGAGAGGGGTGCTCGTTTCCACCCAACCATAGGCTCAGTGACTCAAAACGGATTTTACCACTAGCCACCCCCGAGCTAGACCACGATGCTCTGAGATTCAATCTCTTACTTCCACCTCAACGGAAGTCAAGGACGAAGGTTACTCTCCTTCTCCTGATACAGAAAAATACTCCAGGACGAAGGTTACTCTCCTTCTCCTATGTTCAGAATTCCCTGTGTTTCCAGAGTTTCTCCAGTTCTCTTCCGCGATCCTTGTTGCGCGCGCTCTCTCTACCCTTTACCACACTTCCTCTCTTGCCTTTTTCTCTACAAGATTGTGTGTGGCACGAATTTCTCTGTCCATGGTTAGGTCTAAGAGCTTTTACGAATGGGCAGTTCACCCCCATCCCCTCATTAACTCTTGAGGAGCCTCCTCACCTACCAATCTGTCGGGAAATTCATTCCAAGGTCAGAGAGTTGCTTTGGTCTTTGAGCAAGTAAAAACCAGTATGGTACTGGCTCGATGGAAGTTAATGCAACCATTCCAGGTCCCTTCCACCACCTTTCATTAGCCATCGTGGTCTCTTTTAGCACATCCCCCTCTCAACAGTCATGTAACACATATTCATAACATAATTTACATTTATCGACCTTTTATACAAAGGTCCATCAAAACAAACGTTCACACCTTCAAGTTTGCCATAGTTCCTATCCAATATAGTTATATTTACAAACTGGGGGAAACATGGTGTTACACCTGGAGCTCTACAATCCAGAGTAAATCCTGGTCGTGGATGCTAGGTACATGTGGCGACAAATCCATGATGGTCCGGAGACAAATCCGAAAGATACATGCCGAACTCCCGAATGTCAAACTTTTGAAGTAACGAGGATTGTCGATCCTTGGATCCTTCGGGATCCCTTTCAGTCGTCGATCTAAGGAACCCATCCTTGAATGCTTAACCAATCAGGAACACATCGTGGAGCAACACGTGGCCCCTACTTGTACCCTGTCAAATGTTGTCCGTCGAACTAGAGTCGTCAGATGAGAGGATATGTGGCAAGCGATCCTGTAGTCCGTAGACTTACTACTCCGGGGAGGTTTTGCCAAGTTTTTTCAAGGTGTGAAAACTCTCGAATTCGTGAATGGTGAAGTAAATCTCGACTATCAGTAGGAAGAGGACAGGTGGCACCAGATCCGAGAGTTCATAGACTTGGCTCTTCGGGGGATTCATGTTGAGAGAAATAGGTAAGCTCTGAAGCCCAGAGCCACAAAGTAACGGGGATTGTGGATCTATGGATCCACGTGGACAAATCTCAACCATAAGATTTGAAAGAAGTGAGAAGACTGTATGATGGGGGTTGACGTGGCTCATTGACGTCATCCCAGGGGACGTGGACTCTAACTAAGGTGCCACATGTCACCCAGATTTGGCCGATTCACAGACCCCTTATGCCTATTAGAACATGACATGTTCCACCCCCTCATGAGGACACATGTCACCCCTTGACCCTCGCCGCGTGTCAGCTTCTGGTTCGTGCCCGCCTAGCCAACGTGATTGGTGATGTGTCTGAGACTCCGAGAGTCTGGATAACTTTGGGAGTTTGGAGGATTTGAGTTTAGTTTCATAAAGGGAGGTTCAACAACGATCGTCGATTGTCGAATGTCAATGGACCAACGATGATCGCCGAAATGTCAAAGGTTCAACGACGATTGTCGAATGCCGTAACGTCGAAACATAGGACGTTCAACGCAAAATGTTGAACGTCGATCGTTGAATGGCTAAGGCCACGTGGCGGGATTTCAAAACTTCAGGGAGTAAGAAAAGGGGGCGCTCAACGTCGAACGTTGAAGACCCCAACTAACAATGCCCGGGTAACTTTGGGAGGCCACAACTTGTAGACTAGAGATTAGATTTTAGGGCGACGGTGACCATTAGAAAGCTCGTGGTGAGCAGTAACCAATGGAGGTCCCAAAATTAGGATTTGAGAGAATTAGAAAAACCAAAAATTTAATGCTCCATCCCTAGTAAGGGTATTTAGGGGTTGGGTGTGTTACAACAACTAACAATATTGGTCATCGTGCTTTTAAGAGAAACACATTCACCTTGCAATCATGGTAGCTTTTGTTGTTGCACAATTTTTATGAATAATGCAATTTTGACATCCCTATTAGCTTCCTGTGTCTACACTCGTGTTGCTACAAGAATGATGGTTGCCTTGGTTCTTATGATAATGGATTTTTGGGTCCAGAGGACTCTCTGTATAACAACCAATTGGCAAATGGGGCAACGACCTACATGCCTATGGGCCATTGACAGCTCCAACCTTGTGCCATGTGACCACTATCCTCCTATCATCCCTCAACTTCTCAAATTGACTTCAAAAACACGTAAAACAAAGAATTGCACTCAGACCTTAAGCCAACATGCCCCTAGATCGAGTACGTAACATAATTTTGACTTGCCTTTGGAGAAGAGCATAGCTTGGCGGCCATCCTCTCTGGTAACGATACCTAGAAGACATTGCTTCAAAAGTTGAAGCTCGAGAATAATATGACCAACGCAATGACCTCTGCCCACATTCAATTCTTCCAAACAAACAAAATGATATAATTATTACCTCAAGAGATTAAGAAGCATGCGAAGAATTTCCAAGTAGAGAAAATCTCAAGATTGTAGCTCATAAATAAACACAGATAACACATCATACTTCAAATCATTGTAAATATTCTCTATGATCCCACTTGCAATAGAGATTATGAGGAGAGGCGATCGATAACTCCTTCCCATCGAATTCTTTGTGTGCAAACTGGTGCATACACTTTCCTCCATCAATTGAACTGGTTGGGTAATGCCATGCAATTTAACATGTCCTGTGCTCAACATGTGTATCACTTCCCTTAAATAAATTCCAATGTGACTAAAAGGGGCAAATAAGCTAGTGCCTTGACTTTTAATACTAATTTTGCACTTAATCATGAGATTAGGGGATAATGAACCATGCCTATCCACTTTTATCTTTAAAGGAACCTTGCTCAAGTCTACTCACTTCATTTGCTAGCTTATATGCTTATCAATTGAGTGATCTCAGTATGTGAAAGAACTTGACCTCCTCAAACCTTACCACTTCTTTGTTTATCCCGTGGAATACTCTTATTAATGTTGATGATTACAGTTGCGTGAGACATCCTCCAGGATACAGACTGAGTGAGTCGGCCTGTGAGAGAGCCCATAAGTTGGGTGTGCCCATGAGATGGGTGTGTTGTTCCTCTCTGAGACGGAGATGGAACGTTGCATGCCCCTGTGTAGGGAAGATGCCCATGAGTTGGGTGTGTCGTTCTCTCTGAGACGAAGATGGAACGTTCTGTGCCCCTCATAAGGGAAGATACCCATGAGATGGATGTGTCGTTTGAGATGAAACGATGTGTACCCCTGTGAGGGGTGAAGGAGCCCATGTGATGGGTTTACTAGTCTCCTATGTGTAGAGAGTTGAGATGATGTGGTACTCTAGAAGATTCTCCTGTGAGACTAAGTGAGATAGAAATCTGTCTAGCAGGACGTCCTTGTGGTTGAGCACACATGGACGTGATCCTAGTGGCTGAGCACTAGTGAGTGTGTGTCTAGATGATTCTCATGTGAGACACAGTGAGATAGAGATCTATTGACTTGGACGTCCATGTGGCTGAGCACAGGTGGACGTGCCCCTAGTGGCTGAGCAATAATGGGTGTGTGAGATCCCTTGCTATATTGTCTAAGAGTAAGATTTACTTGTAACCCTAATTGTGATGTAAAGGGTACATGTCGACCCCCCCATAAAGTGACAGATAATTAATGTAAAAGATAATTAGTATTGTAATTATCAATTATATTCCGAGTTATTGAGGTCAGCCCTATTGTGCCAATAGACACATCATTTGATGTGATAAGTCTTGTATAAATAAAGGTGAATCCCCATTGAGGAAACATACTTATCATTGTGTCATCTCATGATTTCAGAAGTTGTGGTCTGGAATTATGAGAATTGCAACACCCTCTTGTGTGCTAGGTTTGGTGATGGTGTGGGAGGTCTTTCTCTCGAAGAATGTAGCAAAGGATTGCTTGGGTTTTCTTCCCTCGTTGAGAAGGGTTTCCCAGGATACTTCTTGTGTTCTTGTGCATGGTTATTCTTCTTGTGATCTTGGTTTACTACAGTTAGCTAATGTATTGATGCAGTAGTTATGGTTCAGTTCATGCTAATGATAAAATTAATTAAACCTCGTACTTGAAGCTAAACCATAGTGAAAATTCAACAATTAATACACTATGTTTTTGACCCAAATTTTGGTGCATAGACTTGGTTATCAATTATGAGTCTCTAATGGTGATTACTCTCCTATACTACATGTCATCTACAATCCACAAACCTTGAAACAAGATAAGAGATTCAACTTGATTATTAGTGGCCTTTCCTAATCCCCATACGAAGGAGTTTTCCTCTTTTCCTTCGGGATCAATAATGATGACTCTTGCTCTCGCCATCCCTATTTTCACCACAAAATTTCAAAAATTGAAACCTAGATCATTGATGTGAGAATTTGTTCTTCAACTTTACATTTTAAGTTGAGAAGAACAAGGAGAAACACAAAATGCGATAGGTGTTCCAATACCTATGATCAACAAACAAATGATCATAACTCACCCACCAAAAGTAGTTAATAAGTCAACTATGTCCTAAGTGTAGAATCAAGTGGTGTTATTTCGTCGAAGAATTAGAGCGAAACAAAGGATATTTGGGTATGTAGGAAGGACAAGGAATGGTGATGAAAATAATTGAAATATACACTCTTAGAAGACCATTAATTTAATTAGCATGTGCTTGCATTTATGCCATGGACTCCTATATTAATTAACACAACACATTGATGTAATCACACTATACCATCACAATGCTACAAGCATTGGTGCAGGGGCGAACTTGCATAATGGGCATTGACCAAGGTACAAGATAATGTTGACCTTAGCGAGGTGGAGTCAATTTTGAGTCTGGTGGGGTGGCAATGTGTCAGAATGTAAGAGAAATAACATTAACGTGAGATTTGGAGGGCAATGACGCTCGTGGTCTATCAGGCAATAGAATCTCTAAAGGATTTCATTACCGCAAGTTGGTTGATTGATGTTATATTATCATTAACACGTCCCATAGAGGAGGGGAGGTAGATCAATGACACATATACATCTCACAACCAATCAACCATTATGCTAACAAGAGGACCACTATCTTCGAAAACACCTCAATTGGCATAAGGACCATAGTATGTTGGGATATACATGTCGTCATGGACTAGATCTCACTACTAATGTGGAATATCACATAAGAGGAAAGGATAAATTGTAAAAACTATTACAAAGACAAACAAAAGGTATCTCTTAATTATCTTGTTTATTATTCAATCATAGAGAAGATACTTGTTTTTTTTTTTAAATGTTTTTAGATACATGTGAGGTAGTGAACAACATAATATGGGCTTCTTTCAACTTAGATGTGAGGTTTAAGGAATAATTAGATTTTGAGTTTAAATTCGCTAAACTAAGGATGTAGGGTGAAAATGAACTAAAACGCATAATTTTGTAGTAAACAATTCCAACATGACTCAATAAAAATTATTGTTCCACCCATAATTCTACTCAGTTTTCAGTTCTTTGTCCCTAATAGACAGACATGTATTGTCCTATTCCTTATTCTGTGTTTTTTTTCTTGTCCCCTATGGCAATGACGATACATTCAACACACATAAAAAATGGGCAAGAGGTACCGGTCTTTGGTGAAACAAACCATTTAGATCAAGTGAAAATTGTCTCTTCAAGCAAAGCAGGGAAGTGGGTTTGGGTCAATGCCAAATAGTTTTAGGGTATTTTAAAACGTAGAGCTGCTCATTTAAAATGGGAGCAGACAGGGAAAAAATTGGCCCTCCGTAATAAACTTTCAAATAAGCCTCTTTTAAAAGGGTGTAGCAACAACATGACTAAAGACAACAGTGATTATGCCTTGTACAGTCCGACATCCACACCTCTCACTTGATCACCTGACCTGTATGTGCAAAAGTTACTAAATGCCAAGAGGAGATTGGAGGTTTTGGAAGTCAAAGAGCATGAGAGAGACCTTAAAATCCAGCTATCGACATTAGAAAACTGGGGCTTAGCAAAAAACAATAAAGTTTTAAAAGATCAAGTGACATCATTGCAATAAGCTCTTTTGGTAGCAAAGGCTGAATGGCAAGGCATGAAGGATGCCAAAAAAATCAAGGAAGATTTTGCTGTGGAAATTAGAGAGGTGTTGAACTCTAAAACATCCAAAGATGAAGGGGAAACAATTGAACAAGCATACACCCATGGAGGGAAAGCAAGAGAGAAAGAGAAAATAGATTTTACAAAAAATTCCAAAACTTGGGCACAAGTTATTAACAATTATGCTAATATGGTAAAAGAAACAAACAACAATGGGGACGACATGCAAGATAGAGAAATCAAAGAAAGACAAGTCGGAGCAACAAACATAATTATCAAAGCTGTGAGAGAGTATGGGAAAAATGAATGTACTCTCGATCTTGCAAGTGAATTTTTGAAGGAAAAATTTCTTTGGCAAGGTTGAATTTGCCAAGCATGGAGGGTGGGTAATCCCAGTGGCGAGAGAGCCAGGCCCATAAAAGTCATCATGTCAACCATACGTGACAAGCAAATTCTCCTAGGCAAGAAGCAACTCTTGAGGGGCTCTCGCTTTTTTCTAGACGAAGATTTAACTATTAGACATCAAGAGGAAAGAAGGGAAGAGATGTCAAAGGTTAGGGAAGCAAGGGATGAGGGAAAAAGGGCATGGTTGTTCAAGGAAAAGTTATTATTTCCTTTTTTGGTCCTCATTCTAAAACATGACAGAAAATTGGTAGCCAATAAGCGACAACAATTTCATTAGCAAGAAACTACACAACAAGGCCAGTATGGGCAAATAGGGGTGAAGACTCAACTTTGATTCTTGTAGGCCAAAACAAATAGCAATCAGGTTATACCCAGGTTTCCTCAAGGCTAGTTTGTTGGAACTGCAGAGGTTATCCTTGGAGGCGAGGACTTGGGTTAGGACCTATTGCGAAAGATAGAGACATAATTTGTCTATTGGAAACACATGAGCATGACGGGCGCAAGACACCTCTGTTTGAAGGGTATGTGAAGATGGCAGTGTGGAACAAGGCAACTGAGAATGGTAAAGGACATGGGGGTATCATGGTCTTAGTGAGGAAAAAAAAGGTCGTCTCAATCGGTTAGAAAGAGAAGACTCGAATAAGCAATTCATTTGGTTTAAAATATCAGAAAATGGTAACATCATCAGAATTGCAACATGTTATTTTGCCCCACAAGTTTCAAAAACTTACAAAAGTAGGGGGCTTGACCACAAAGACCCCTTTGCAGCCTTAAAAAACGATATTGCAACGTACTCTCAACTATGTGAAGTCTTTATAGTAGGTGATTTCAATGCTAGGACAACAAGTGAACAAGCTAGTATTCTTCATTGTAAGGAAGACTTCAATCCCATTTGGCTTACAAAAGAAAGAAATCATCAATGGACAAGAGTTTCATAGGATAACAAAAGTTGCAACCTTTTTGGGGAGCGACTGCTTACTCTATGTGGGGCATTTGACTTAGTCATTCGTAATGGTTTGGCTAGATGGGCGAATTCTGGTAATTTCATCTACAATACCTACAATGGAGCAAGTGTAGTAGACTATGCAATTTGCTCGCATGGCTTGTGTGAGAAAATGGAGGAAGTTTTGAGTGGTGAACAACTGTGGGAGTTGAAATATGGTCATAGACCGATCTATTTAAGTTTCACTTGGGTTGAACAACAACATCATAGGACAAAAAATTAGCACATTCAACAACCTCCTTCAAAGGGCAACATTCTTTTGACTCAAAAAAACTGTAACACCTTCAAGACATCGCTAGAGAGGTTGTTTAACAAAGAGAAAATTCCGTCACAAGACCTCCATATTCATGAGCTAACAAATTTAATTCAAAGCGCACTTACAGAGTGCAAAAGAGCAAAAAATAGGAAATTTGAATCAAACTGCTTTCTGGTTATTGTTTGGTTTGATGAGGAATGCAAAACAACAAAGAAAACTTTGAAAGAGTCAAGCCAGAAGGAAATAAACATAAAATCCTACAAGCAAATTGTAAGAAAGAAAAAAATTGATTTCATGGTCTCAAGGAGGGAGGAACTAATCTTCTTGGGGAAAAATAACCCCAAGTTATTTTGGAAGGAACTTCGAGCGAGAAAGAAACAAACTTAAAATAATATCACAAATTATCAATGGTTCGAGTATGCAAAGCAACTTTATGAGCAAGATCCTAAGGTTGACCCCCCTCCCTTGGTCAACACTACTACTAAGCTCTTCACCATGCAAGAGATTGAGGTGGGTATCAAAAAGTTGGGGGTTGGAAACGAAAAAGATTTAGTTGAACTCCAAGCAGAATATCTAAAGTGGGGTTCAAAAACTCTTGCACCTCACATTATGAAAGTTTTCAACAACATCATTCCACAGGGATTCCCTACAGATTGGCCAACGAGCCTAGCAGTACCGCTTTTCAAGAGTGGGGATGTCCACAATCCCTCCAACTATAGGACCATAATGATAAACCCCTTGTTTGCAAAGTTATTCGGAAGTATGCTAGAAAATATAATCAACAAGTGGGCGAAAGAAGGAGATAAACGTGCTAAAGGGAAAGCATGTTTCAGACCTAAACACTCAATGATTGATCACAGTATAACTCTAAGACACATCATTGAAAAAGTGTGGGAGAAAAAAGAGGAAGCCTTTTGTTGCTTTGTCAATTTTAAAAAAGCTTTTGACACGGTCCCTAGAGATAAGCTTTGGCAGAGAATGGAGGAACTTCGGGTTCCTATGCATCTTAGAACGATTGTCCATAGGCTATATGAGGAGGTTAAAGTCAAAATCAAAACATCAGCTGGTACCTCCGAAAGTTTTAGGAGTGATATCGAGGTCAAGCAAGGGTGTTCATTGTCCCCAATACTTTTTGGTTTATATATAGACAAACTTGAAGAGTGGTTAAACTTGCAGGAGGGTGATGGTGCTCTTTTGGGTGAGTTTGTGATATGGCTTCTTTTGTATGCAAATGACCTTATTCTGATTACTAAATCTGCTCTTGGGTTGCAAGAACACTTAATTTCCCTTGAGCACTTTTGTAGTACAGTGGGGATGCAAGTCAATACTAGCAAGACGAAAGTGGTAGTTTTCTCTAGCAAAAGAAAACACAATCAACATAAGTTCTACTTTGAAGGCAACACTCTTGAAGAAGTTGTAGATTACAAATACCTCGGAATTGACTTCAACAAAAATCTAAGTTAGGAAGGTTGCATAAAGAAAAGGAACTTTGGGGGGTTGGAAAGCGTTCTACGCTTTCCAAAATAGGTGCAGAGAGGCAGAGCCATGGGATTAGAAGACTATGCAAACTCTCTTTGGGCTTTTAGTGATCCCGATGGTTCTCTATGGTTGTGAAGTATGGGCCAACAGTACATGTAACTTACAGTGGAAGCAAATTGAGAAGATTAAAAAACGCTTAATTACAAACAAGCTTAAACTTAAAAGTTCAGTCCCTTATGATATGATGCTGAGCGAAATGGGGGCTGCTCATATTGAAGCAATTGCTATGGTGAGTCTCATAAGATATATAAAAAAAACCGAGCAAATGGATGAAGGTTGGTGGCCTAAGGTCGTTTTCAATGACACATTGTGCAAAAGAAAGAAGATGTGGATGCGGCAAAATATTAAATGGTTTAGTAAATGGGATGTTCATTTGGACAGGTGCCCTACGAACAACAAATAAATAAAGGCTTTTGTTATTGATAAGTTTCACAAGCGAACTTGGGATAAAGGGCGAGGGAGAAAGAAAGAGTATTATATCAAAGAGTTTAACCCCACATACAATCATCATCAAAAAATGTACATAGGGGCCAATATATCTTGAAGAGCCAAAATGCTTATTGCCCAACTAAGAACCAATTCCCATCAACTCCGTTGTGAAACCGGGCGTTGGAAAAGACAAAAGGAAGCTTGGGAAGAAATGGTGTGTATGTTTTGCACCTCCGGAAAAGTGGAAACAAAAAAACATTTCATTTTAGAGTGTGAAGCCTTCAAAGACAGTAGGGACAACTATGTAAGTATCTTGATAGCTAGCTCTTGGAATAATTTATTTAGCAAAGGGACAATGGAGAAATTGGGGGAGCTCATCATCAAGTTGAACATGAAAATGGCTGAAATGAAAAAATCATTGTGTGAGACGATTTGTGCCATAGGCTATTGTTAGCATAGTGGAGGTTAAAGTAATTTCTTCTTCTTCTCATTCAACTCAAATCATGGTTCCACTCATGATGGGAGTCACACACGACCATAACAGACATATATCAATTAAAAGGATTGAATTTTATGTGCCATATTCCGGGAAGAGTGATCGGGAAAAGTTGCGATTTAGTTAATTGTTATACGACGCCAAAGCTACAACTCAAAGCATGTCAAAAAGGACTGCAAGGCATGACCCAGACTTCCTTCGGCCCTAGGGTTTTGTGGGGTTCCAACAAGGGTTTGGTTGGCGATTAACGTTCATCTTCGACCGTCTTGGGAGCGCCGTCCGTTCGGCATTGGATGCAAATTGGCCATTAACGTTCTTCTTCAATCTCGTCAGGTCAGGATTCCTATCAGATCATTGAGTGAATGAATGAATGCCTCCTTGCACGAAAACGTGGGTTATGTTTTGTCAATTTCTCTGGCAAATTATTAGTCTGTCGATTCCAGATCTTAAAGTTACTGAAATTAGCGTGCTGGATCCGAATTT
This sequence comes from Picea sitchensis, assembly GCA_010110895.2. Classification (NCBI taxonomy): domain Eukaryota; kingdom Viridiplantae; phylum Streptophyta; class Pinopsida; order Pinales; family Pinaceae; genus Picea; species Picea sitchensis. Next base: position 328,848 of record SNQJ01S0002756.1, on the reverse strand, counting down.
AAGTAAATTGATTTAATGTAAATCAGTTGTCTCAGACTTCAAAGTTAAACGCTTAATTCGCAGATGCTGCTATTGCAATGTCAAAAGTAATCCGTAACAATGTCATCCGATTAGCTAACTGGAATTTTTTGTTGAAATTCATGTACGTTTACATATAAGCGCAAGGGATTCAGGGCTTGGTAATGGGGTATGGGGATTAGGGCAAGGTACCTACGTCATTGATAGAAATCAATGTCATTGATAGGTATTTAATCTATGCTCTGTGTGAAGTTGTAGGCAATGTACAGGCACCCGGAGACCAACTACCACATATAGATTATTTGGATTCTATGTTAGGCTCCTGTGACACACACTCAGACACTGACGAATGAACCATGTTAACAGAGAGATGTATGCATGTATTTTTAGTGGATATGTTCACCCAAGGTGTGGATGTTATGTGGTATTGCTAGATATGTGTCAGTGCCAATGTGGTGTTGATTGCTGCAGGGTCTATGTCAGTTCTTCTCAGCATGTTCGGTATTGGCCTGTGGTGTTCACTCTGGAGCCCATGTATTTTTAGTATCTACCTAATTCAATGGTGGTTTAGGGCCTTACGTGCATTCATCGGATGTCTGCCCATTAGTTTTGCTACATCTTGGGATTCTAGTTACATGTCTCTACAAATGGGCTCGGGGCATATGAGAATTTTCGTTGTACCTGGACTCGTTTTGCAGCTTTTTTGGTGACTATATATGTGCGCGTGACATCGGTGACAACAGATAGGCTGGTCAGTAGTTTGTCGATGCATGTTTGTCTAGCCTATTTCAGTGTGGTGTACAGCCACACATTTTATTGGTGCTATGCAGAACTATTGTGGGTTTTTATGCAGTATTGTCTGAGCGTGAAAAAAGATTCCAGTGGAATTCAACTGCGAGGACTTGTTATCTCATTTGGCAAAAACACTTTTAGTTGAACTATCTATAGTTTTTGCAGGTCTTAAACACTTTCAACCCTTGAAATTAGTCTGTGAAGAGAATTCGTTTGGCAAGGACAATGTGGAAGAAACCATCATTTGCATCTGGTTCTGTTTCCTTTACAGCTTTATAGATGAGGAAATGGACATATGGTTCTGATTGCTTGATGTATTACCTTTTTTTTTCGAGTAAAAAAACCAACATTTGATATTTCAAGCAGAAATCAGAATATACATCAAAAGTGTCAGACCGACAGTACCATAGATCAAATTCTCTGCTTATCCAACCTAAAACAACTTACAGTCTATGCCTACATGTACAGTCATCCAAGAGTGTCTTGGCCTAAAAATGTCTGACCTTTTTTTCAGTATCAAAACATACAAACCAGAACTGCCCAAAGGCTGAAAATACAGATTACATCGATGCATCATACAGGACACCAGATTCTCAAAACTGGATGTAATCAGAGTAAGCACTGAGATTTTTCTAGAAGCCCTCCTTCATTTGTTTCTGTCTCATAAAGCATTCCTTTCTGCAGAGGTAACGCCTCTTTAGAGAGCTTATTTTCTTCTTTATTGAATTCTCTATAAAAATGATTGAAGGAAACCTTTTAAAATTTGTTCCTCACCTCAGTGACTTCTATCCATGATCGGAAATAGCACTAGATTTTATGTCTTCTACCTCTCTTTTTCCCATTCTGTAATGAGTTTGAAGTCTCCATCACCTCTAGATTAGGGATACCTCTTTTTGATGCACTTTTAAGGAGTATCCATAGAGCATAAAGCTCAGCCCTATTTTTTTTCCCCAGCCTGGCTGCATATTTAAAAGTAATGAGTGCTTTTCTTTCAGGAAAAGAATGCCACCTGCACCGCATGTACTTGGAGTTCCTTGATAAGCACCATCAAAGAACTTCCAAGCTGCTGATTTGTCTATTTCTGGATCAAACAGGATTGTTGGCATCTTTATTTTTACAGGTTTCCAGGTTCCTCCATAAGCATATCTTACTTGTTCACAAACTTAAATAGGTAGAATTTCCTTACCCTGAAAAGTCATATTATTTTTTGCAATCCAAATATCCCAGCTCACAATACAAGGTAATGCCTAATGATCTGTCACTGCTCTGTCTTTGAACCATCCCTTTAAGCATGTTGTAAAATACTCACCTTCCGACTTCCATCTACCATCAGTCGACTTCAGCGTCAAGACTGTTTAGAGTTGCCTCATTCCTGTCGGCTCTATGCTCGTGTAAAACATAAACAAATAAATATTAATAAATAATAATAATAAAAAACAATAACTAATGCAATAAATGAAATGACACATCATAACTAAAGGACATGGCCTAATCAAGGGACATGACCTATCAACCATTGTGACCAATCAATACTATAAGTACACCATCACATGGTTTTGTAATCATATCATTCATTCATATCTTATTCACTATTTTATATATATTTGTCCTTCATGGATTTCTATCTATTGTCCTTCTTATGTTGGATATTTCTCCAGTAAATAAACTTTGCTCATTTCATTGGTATCAGAGTCACGTTTTGATTTGGTGCTTGGCCACAATTTTAATCAGACATTGGCTGATCCAGCTTTTGGCCACCCACATCTCTTGAGAGTTTCTCTGATTCTCAAGTCTTTAACCACAATTAAGCTCCTGGTCATTTTCAAAATCAAATTCCGTTGAAAGAAGAAAAACACAAAACCGTTGCAAAATTGAATAACATAACCAGCAATTAAGAAAGGAGAAGAAAGGGAACTACGAAAGAGAATTTTATTAAATATTGCCTAAAAAAATCAGGACAGTGGCAAATCAGAAGATTTAAGAAGATCAGTCTGCTGCCAATTACCAATTCCAAGGAGAATACGTGCCAACAAATGTTTTCAAGTGTTCTCACTGAGTCATTGTCACCATTGAAAACAATAGTCCTAGTTCACAGTAGAATACAAATTACTGAAATCTGGAAGTATCTGTCACCAAAATGGAAAAAATTAACAAGCTAAAAAAGGGGTGGGGCGATAATATCTTTTGCAAATTCAGAATTTAGAAGCATCAAGTTAAGGAATATAATGCAACACAAAGATTGTGAATCATCCTGCCACACTTGCACGACCGCCTTTAATCATTTTATAGCTGCCCAGGATCAAACTGTCAGCCACCATGGTCCGTGACTGTTTGGATTGGCTGTTACAGCAGTTAACACTGCCACTGTGAAGTCATATCAAAGGCCACGAAGGGAATCAAAATCATGATCTGGAGAAGCCATCACATAATCTAGTCAAATTCCTTAGTTACGGGTGTTATAGTGAGCATATCGCTGATTCGTAGCCGCCAATATTGACAAAAAGGCTGTATATATCCAAAAGTGAAATAATTTTCATAAATCATCCAAGGGGGAGGTTTTACTTGTGAAACCTTACCATGGAAGTAAGCATCGTGGCTATACAAGTTCAATTATATATCCTACCTCGATTATGTTATAAACGTATAAAGGAGATTTATATGCCTCTTTAAAAGTTGGGCTGTATGCTTATAAAGGCATAAAGGTCACGCAAAAAGTACAAAAATAAAATTGGATCTGACGTGCCACTTTAATCATCAAAGCGACCATTCGTTCTTAGTTGGACAAGGAACTTTTTATACAAATCGATTTATAAAGAGTTATTAAAAAATATCAAAAAGTTGGGTTATTTATTAGGATCAAGAAAAACAAAGGTATTATTTCAAAAGTTTTAGCGATCATGGTAACACCGATGGAGAAACGTGAATAAATAGATCAAATTACAACAAAAATTGAGCAAAATAAATTTCTTAGAAATAAACACAATCACTTAACACAAGAAATGACAAATGACAAGAAAGAACATGTAGCTCAAGAATCGAAGAAAACCAAATCTGACTTGCAATCCAATATACCCAAAAATTACAATTGAAAGATTAAGGTAACTCACGAATAAAAAATTTAGAGGATGAACTAGCCAAACATCAACAAAATGAGGAAGTATTACAACGAAAATATAAGGATCTCGAGGATATCTTTTACAAGGAATTATTAGAAAAAAACAAAGAAATTTCTTTCCTAAAATGCCATAGTGAAAAATTACTTGCACAAATCAAGAAGTCAAAGGTTACAAAGTAGTGTAATAAAAAATTAGAACAAGAGAAGCAAGATCTTGAGAAGGGATTCAAGAAGAACCTATCAGAAAAAGATGAAGAAAATTCTTGCTTAAGGAACTTTAATCAGAGGTTGCTTGAACAAATTCATAAAGTTAAAAGATGAGAAACCAAAGAATTAAGATCTTAAGAATAAAATTGACAAATAAAAAATGATGAAGAACTAAAGATCCAATTGACTTCACAAATCTCGAAGATGCAAATTCACTTGAAGTAGGGGCAATGTTGCCAGAGCGCGGAGCGCAGCGTCGGGAGCGTCATTTTCAAAATATCCTCGGGAGCGAAGCGTCCCGGGACCGTCTATTTTATATATATTGTGTTTATATTAAAAAAACATGCAATTATGAGTAGGGGTATCTTTAGATATTGAAGTACAAATGATGGAAAATCCAAGTATCTCCACCAATAAACATTTAATGATTAACAAAGCTACACAAGTGTGCAAAGAAGACATACCACCAAAAGTGAAACAAGAAAACACAAGTATGGTAAGAAAAGATCAAGTTTCAAGGACACCTTATCAACATCTTAATCATAAGTGTTGATATGTTAACCTATCAGTGAATCAAGGGTACTTGGAATAAAGACAAAAATTGACCTATATTCTGAAAAATATTAATGCTAGTACAATTGAATTTCAAAATTAAAAGTTCATCATGGGAATGCTATAAACACATGGTTCCACAAAGGATCGAATTAGTGTGGTCAGACCCTCCTACAATTCGATAGTTTTGTTCAACACTTAGAAGATCATATTGTCTCATGTTCTCAACCATCACCAATTCAAGAATGAAGAATCATGGCAATGCAATTCTATTAAGAACAAAGGCATAACCTTTTTATGCTTGGAGGACAAAGTATTTCTAAAGGAGAAGGCGATGTAATAAACATAAATAAATAAATAATAAAAATAATAACTAATACAATAAATGAAATGACACATCATAACTAAAGGACATGACCTAATCAAGGGACATGACCTATCAACCATTGTGACCAATCTATACTATAAGTACACCATCGCATGTTTTTGTAATCATATCATGCATTCATATCTTATTCACTATTTTATATATATTTGTCCTTGATGGATTTTTGTCTACTATCCTTCTTATGTTGGATATTTATTTAGTAAATGAACTTTGTTCTTTTCAACTCATGATCCTGTCGGCCCTACCATCCTCTTGGCTTATGATTCCATTGCACTTGTGCATTTGGTAAGTCGACTACGAAGCTATAGATTGTGTGTTAGTTACAACCTGGTTCTATAGATCAGTCTTTTTGTTGGGTTTGAGGGTCTTAGAGTTTTGTGGGGTCTCTTATGGCCTTGGGAAATTTGCCTCTTGAGCCCATTTTGATGACGCCCTACAAGTTATTCTGTCTTCTCCTTTACTGCACATGGACATAGACCCTTCTGTATCTGCAACATGTTCAAGAGATGGGATGGAAGACCCCTTCATTTGGGGGGGACACCGACACTAAATTAATTGTAGGGAAATCAAAATTAGAGAAACAAGGCTTCAAACGTATTGGCAACAACAACATTATTTAGGAATTGGTCAATAGATTGAAACTTGTGGAATCATCAAACTTGGCATTGTAGATAGAGGTTTGTAAACTTAGAAACATAGTAATGGAAATTGAATTTGAGGACTTAATCTTAAAACAACAGTTTGATGATACCAAGAACCAGGAAACTATTCACCCTCTAGGGGATTTCCTTCATGCGGAAATCCTTTGATCTCAAGAATACATAGGATGAATTTTGTTCCCAACACGCCTTGTTTAAGCAAGAAGATGAGACCTAACATGAAACCTTCAATTGTTGGGTTCAGGTGGGAAAGGGGAGGAACAACACACCCCTATAGGTAGAGGTTGAGGAAGTTGTATAGTCAAAACTTTTAGAGGAGCGTACCAAATGAGCTTGAGAGTTTAACTTGAAGGTGAGAGGACTCCCTCTATCATCGTCACCTTCCCCGGATGCCATGCAGATAGGGGTGACGTTTCTTCAAGATACATTGGGCCTCTCCTAGTTAACTCTTGAGAGTGTATGATTTGGCTTTGACTCCACTCTCTTCTTCCATTTTCGATTCTTGGCGATAGACTATGGGGCCCTGCGAGCTAAATGGAAGCTTTTCTCTCTCCCTCATAGGATTTTTATTGATGTGATCTCACAAGATCCTAGGTCCTGGAGCTCAAGCAAGCATGGGAAAAGGTGGACCCCACCCGAGCCTACCAAATGATGCCTCGTTAGAGGGGAATCAGGCTATGAGGGATCTTCATTGGCTGTTAGAATTGTGATGGAATATTTTGGTCTTCTTTAGGCTTGATTTATGATGCTCTTAGGCCATTGGATATTCTATTTTTGACTGAGACTCAAGGGAGGTTGCCAGGCTTATTTTGATCTATGTAGGGTACCACTTCTTTTTAGTCTCTAGGTAGGAGACCTGGAGCTCAAGGAGTGTCCAGGGTTTAGATGGCATTGCTTGTTAGGTCAGAGACTCCCTCCAAAGTAGAGTATACTTGGTGGCATTTGATGATTATATGAGATTTATGCGGATCTGGGTTAAGGATGTGCCACCTCTCCCTCGTGACATCTTCATTGCGACACGCTACTTCCATCCTACTTTAGGTTTCGCTCTCAATAATGATTTGGAGAGGGACCCCTACCATGATTATATAAGGATATTGTTCATTACTTAGCTTTGGTGGAGGTTATCTTGGTGGGGGACTTCAATGCTTGCACCAGAGTTCATCAGATCCCCCTTCTCGATATGTGTGAGGATGCTGTTTCTCTGCATAAGATTAATCCAGATTTAGTAGATCTCCAAATGTCCTTGGATGATGCCTTGGGACCCCTTATAGCTTATAAAAGGCACCTTTGTATCTTGGAGAGTTGCACGAGATGTTGATCCTGAATGGCCTCTCGCGCTTCCCAAATTCTAGCAGGTTCACATGTTTTCCTCATAGTGGGGGGGCTAGCGTGGTCGATTATGTCTTGGCCAACTAGGGTCTCCTCCCTTTAACCACCAATTTTCTGTCACCCCTATCTCGTTAGTTGATCACTCCTTATCATTCTTCCTAAGAGTGAGCCGCTCCCCTCCTCTTCCCCCCAGCTTCGTCCCTAGACCCCCTTGCACTACACTGCTGTTTGACGATGGAGATTCATATTCCGACAACTACTTCTTTCCCTCTCTAGTTTCTCGTCGCTTGAGTTAGCCTCCTCTAGTATGCTCATCTCTCTTTGGCTATTTGGGATGTGACACTTAGCTCCTTTCCTCACACTATCAACACTCTCTCCCACATAGCACGCCATGAATCCAACCCTATGAATTGACGATAGGTTAGTCAAGCCCTTCTCCATAACCCCACCTCCTACCCCATCCTCAACAAATCCTATCATGATCTCTTGCACCGCAAGAAACGTCACTTTATTTCTCAGAGGAGATGTGATTTGTGTGTTGCTCTCCGTCGTTTCCCTAAAACCTTTGGTGCACCATCTTTCCCCAACAGTCAATTCCCCCTCTAATCTTGACCACCACTCCATGTTCACCCATACGATCACCCTTTATAATGTGCGAGGGCAACCATTTGTTCTGATCATATCTCCTCGCCCCCAACAACTCCTTGGCACTTGTTCTTTTACACATACATTTGTGAGGCCATCTAGGAAATGAACACCTGTAGAGGAACAAATGAGGAGGGATTCAAAGCCAAACTCTTCAAACATGGTAGAGAAACACTTCAAAGCCATGTTGTTTGTTCGGAGGGTGCACTTAGTGAGCTTGTCTAGGTGGACCATGGAGCACATCCTCCCATGTTAGAGATATTTTATTATATTTTGCATGCATGCATCTTGGAGGGCACATTCTATGTGGACCTATAACATCTTGTCTTGGTTATCATGCCTGTTTTTTGTAGTAAGCCCTCTCTTGGAGACTTTTATTGTGCTTTCATTCCTATTTTCGAATGAGGGCGAGCTCTCCTAGAGAGGATAGCGTCCACATATCTTGACATGGTCAACCATGGATCGAGGAGGGATCTAACTAAATTTTTATATTATTTCTTTGACTTGTCATGGAGGTAGTTAGCAAATAATGATTTTTAATTATAAGAGAGAAGAGACTCTTTGATTTTTAATTATAAGAGAGAAGAGACTTTTTGATTTTTAATTATAAGAGAGAAGAGACTCTGATTTTTAATTATAAGAGAGGAGCTTTCTCCCCATTTCGAAGGTTGTTGAGAATTTGGGGATTGAGTTGCTCTACCCTTGGGCTACATTTGTTAGTTTTTGTAGCCCAATAGGTGTCTCATCATGGGCCTAAGTGTCCTAGGCGTGTTGATGGACACATAAAACAACCCAGATAAGCCTATTTGTCTTAGCCTAAGTCTAACTTAGTCATGCAACAAAATTTTAGTTTGAGTGGATTGTGGGGCCCAAGCTAGTGGGGCGCACCACTTAGTGGAGTGTGGGGTCCAGCCAAGGGGGCACACCTCCTTGGAGCCTTGGAGGCTGAAATCGACATGCATCTCGAGGAAGAAAGATGGATGCTAGGAAGATAAAGTGAGGGGTTGAGGGTGAGAGGACACACATTCCTCATTTGTGAGAGAGCAAGTGAGTTGAAGAGAGAGATTTGGGTTGAGGAAGAGAGGGTCGACTTGGGAGAAGTCGAACAACAATCAAGGAGGTGATTTCAGGAGCTTGTGGCAGGAAGGAGGAGGCCAAGGAGTAGGCTGTACTAAGCTGCCAGCTACAGGTTGAGCTAGGGCAGGCCGTACAACACTGAAGGAGGGTGAGAGAAGGGCCATATGGCCTCATCCAAACAACCAAAACAGGGTCGTACTGTCCAGTAGCAGAGCAGTCCGTACGACCAACCAACAAAAATCCTACTTGAGGCCGTACAACTACAACATCGTGAGTTGAGTTTGCTGGGTTAGACACTCAAGGAGACAGGGCCGTACAAGCTGGAAAAAGTTCAGAAAATTGTTGTAATAATTTTCTATGTATGACTATTGTAAGAACATTCCTTTGAAGACCATAATAGAAGCCCCTCTTTGCTGGTTTTCCCCACACTGGGGATTCCAGGGTATATCTGGTGTTTGTCTATTTTTATGCTTGGTTTCTGTTGATGCTTCTGTTGTTTATTTTTTGATTAATAACTCAACTGTAGGTTGCATGCATAATTTCTGAATTTATAATAACAAGTATAAATTCTGGTTAAAGTAAAATTATTGGCATTAACTTCATATGCTGAGTTATAGAAAGTCAACATGGTATCAGAGCTTAGTCTCCGAGTACAGAAGGAGTCAAGTTACTTGTTGTGCATACCAGGAAGAGTAAATTAGTAAGTGGGACGTGTGACCAGAAAAGGTGAGTGAGCTAGAAGAATTGACAATGCCCGGTGCAGGCTTGAGGTTTGAGGATAGGCTGAAAGGGGCCTCAAACTTCAGTCCTTGGAGGGAGGAAATGGGTTTACTGTTGGAGGAGAATGGATTATGGGAGTTCGCTGAAGGAAAGGCTGTACTCCTAGCTAATCCAGCACAACAAGCAACCCATTTCAAGAAGGACGCGAGGACAAGGAGGATAATTGTTGATTCTGTTAAGGACCACATTAGTCCATTTATCTGGCAAGAAGACAACTAAGGATATGTGGGAGGCCTTAGTAAAGTTGTACTAGTCTGATAACCAGAGCATGAAGATGCTGCTCAGAGAGAAGCTGAGATGCACGAAGATGGCCAAGGGAGAGTCAGTGGTGACATGCCTCATAAAGTTCACTCAGATCAGAAATGAACTGGCAATTAATGGAGAGGCCGTGGATGAGACTGAGTTGGTGAGGACAACCTTGAATGGCTTCACCAAGTAGTGGGAAATGTTTGTCTAGGGAGTGGTGGCTTGGGAGAAACTCCTTGATTGGGAGAGGTTATGGGATGACTTCACCGAGGAGGAGCTGAGAGTTGATGCCACTTAGGCTAGCTAGCCAAAGAGTGAAGAGGAGGAGAATGTCTCTTCATGCGAAGAAGAGCAGTGGAGGAGGCTCCAGGGACATGACCAAAGTGAAATGCTTTGCATGTCACAAGACTGGCCACTATGCCAGCTAGTGTCCCAAGAAGAAGAAGGAGGAGGAGGCATAAGTAGCAGCAACAACATCTATTGAGATAGATGAGTTTGCAGAGAAATTCGAGGATGAATTTTCTCTGGTCGCCTCTCTTTCGAGCAACAGTGTTGTAAAGTTGGAGGACAATGGGGCATGGTTCGTGGACAGTGAATCATCTCACCATATGGCGGGAATGAGGTTGGTGTTCCTTAGTGTTTCAGAGATGGGATTAGACTTGCATGTGCAGAGTGGGGCTAGCACCATCCATGCAGTGATGGGGGTTGGATGCGTCAGATTCCAGCTGGTGTCAGGTGGTTCTTTGGAGGTGGATGAGGTGATGTTTGTACTAGACCTGAAGGTAAATCTGCTCTCTGTATTAGTTCTAGAGGATTTGGGGTATGCAGTCATGTTCGAGGATGGATAGGTGCTCATACGTTCAAAGGAAGTGACCTTGGATGTAGTAGTGAGGCTTGGCATCAGGGAGGGTATGATGTGCAGGGTGCTGGGACAACCTGTAGTGGGGTCCAAGGGGATCTTGGATCAGAGGTCAGTGTCAGTGGCTGAGTCTAGTGGACGAGTGGCTTCATCCAAGACTGTCAGTTGGTATGACTTGACATTGATGGATGAGCAGAGTAGGAGATCAGATCAGAGTGCAACAGAGGTAGTAGGAGGGTCTTCCAGTTCAGAGAGAGTAACTGCAGCAACAACAACAGATTTGATGGGGTCAGAGATTGATCCAGGTGGAGACACCTCCCTCGCTAAGAGGGAGTGTTAGTTTTTATAGCTCGGTAGGTGTCTCAACATGGGCCTAAGTGTCCTAGGCATGCTGATGGACACATAAAACAACCCAGATCAACCTATTTGTCTTAGCTTAATTCTAACTTAGGCATGCAACAAAATTTCTATTTGAGTGGATTGTGGGGGCCGGGCTAGTGGGGCTCACCATTTAGTGGAGTGTGGGGTCCAACCAAGGGGGGTGCACCTCCTTGGAGCCTTGGAGGCTGAAATTGGCACACATCTTAAGGAAGAAAGGTGGCTGCTAGGAAGATAAAGTGAGGGGTTGAGGGTGAGAGGACACACATTCCTCATTTGTGAGAGAGCAAGTGAGCTGAAGAGGGAGCTTTGGGCTGAGGAAGAGAGGGTCGACTTGGGAGAAGTCGAACAATATTAAAGGAGGCGATTTCATATGCTGAGTTATAGAAAGTCAACAACAATGGTACATTATATGCTTGAAGCTTAATGGAAGATTGGGGGTATAGCATCTATTTTATGTGAGGCCTTTTTTATGTTTGCAATTCTTTCACATGTTGATTTTTGTTGTAGGAAACCCTTGTAGCATGTTATGAAGGCCTTGTAATTAACTATGTGTCATTTGGATGGTGTAATGTGAGGATATAATTCCTCCTATGTTTATTGTTGTCATGTTAAGCCGACGTCTAACAAATCTAGTTGCTGTTAGAATAATATGTCATCACCTTCATAGCAATGTTTTAGAATGGCACCCCTAGATCTCCAAGGATAATTTTCTGCCATGTTTTTAGCAAGTTAAAGTTGATTTGTGGCATGCATAGCATCCCTTATTGCCTTACATCTTCATGCATTTGCCCTCTTAGATCCATGCCCCTTTGATTCCATTCTGCCCAAGATTTGGTGGTGGGCACTAGTCTTGGGATTTTTCACCATCAATTTTTTTTTGACACCACTCACTTATCCATCTATACTAAAACATTTGTTTTGTTAAGGCTTACTCTTCAATAAATCACCTTGTACCCCCATTCCATAGCCTTAGCAATCTTGTCCTATCGTTAGGGAAGCTCCCCTTAGGTTGGAGAATAGCCAACCAAAAGTGAGAGGAAGAGCTACTAAGGTGACAATGGGTAGCCTTCTTGAGTTGCACGGGATAAGATCCTTGATGCATGTAACTTTACATCATGTAGGGTGCTAGATTTTGTTGTAACACACCGGATTCATAAATCGAGAGCTAGCTACAATCCAAACAATTATCGAACAATCATGGCGGGCCACACTTTCTCCAAGCTATATACAATAACCCTCCATTTATAGTTATCCAGGGAGCTTGAGAGAAGACATCTTCGGGCTAGAGGATAGGCGGGTTTTAGATTGGAGCACCAGACCATTTATCATATCTTCTCTCTCCGAGCTATTATTAATGAGTTGAGACGCTGCTCTTCGAAAGTCTTTTGTTACTTTATAGACTTTCGAAGGGCGTTTGACTTGGTTTCGAGAGAGGTCCTATTTCAAAGGCTTAGAGATATTGACATATCAGATACTCTTATCATAACCATTATGCGCCTTTATGAGTCTATCCTTGGTAGACTCTACATAGCTCACAGAGTTTAAAACTTCATTAGGAGCACCATTGGTCTGAAACGGGGTTGCCCTCTTTTCCCTACATTGTTTGGGATTTACATTGATGAGTTGGAGTCTTTTCTCCAGGCTCATATTTAGCTAGGAGATGGGTGTCTTCTTCACTAGGTTTTGATCTCTGTCCTCCTTTGTGCGAATGACATAGTTCTCTTATCCTCCACATCAAAGGGGTTCTAGAGATAGCTTGATGCCTTGTCCATCTTTTGTGATCTTCAGTAATGGACGGTCAACCTAGGCAAAATCAAGGTTATGATCTTCAATGGGATGAAGATCATTCTTTCAGGGTATCACTTTTATTTTCGGGGCATGGAGGTTGAGATCACTACAACTTACTCTTACTTGGGTGTTCAATTTTTAGGGCCTAGATTTGGTTTGAGGAAGGCCCTTCAACCTCAGATCAATAAAGGGTGTGGCTCCCTTTCTCTCCTCAAGTGTTGGTGTTTCCAAAACCATTTTCAGGATATGAAGTCCAAGATGGATCTCATGGACAATCTCATTAGACCCACAGTTCTTTCTGGTTCAGAAGTTTGGGGGCCTAGTTTGTTGGAGTTGGACTGGGCTATGACTGAGAGAGTTTAGGTTCTCATACTTCTCTTCATCATCAAACTGAAACCATCTTTGGACTGGTTTCCTTCTTGCACCAAGTTTGACGATTTTCAAACTCTTCAGTAGGCAAGGACCGTTACCCTTATCTTGCCTATTGCTATTCGTAGGCCATAACCATCTCTAGTACCTTCGGTCGAGCTCATTGCTGGTTTGCAGAGGCCTCTAGCCTATTTTAGTTGGTCGGTATCTTGATTGATCACCTTCCTTGTTCAGATACTCTTTTGATGCCCTGAGTCTACTCTCGTTTAATAAACAAGAGTTGAATAGGATCATCAGAGAGGACATCATTAGACGGTATATTTAGGTTGCATAGGTTGATCCTCCAAGTGGGCTAAGTCCCAAGATGATATTCTATGTTGAACATTTTTTTGAGTTGAGAGATGGACTTATTGTACGACCCCCTTATACGTTGAGACATTGGATGTGTGCTCTCTGGATTCCACTTGGGTTGTTTCGAGTTGGTTCTCATCGTCTTTGGATAGATATCGACAACCACATGATTCACGGGGCAGGATCTGCCAAATTTTCCATCTTCATGAGATCGAGATGGATGAGCACTTCATCTTGTAGTACCCAATCTATTATGAGATCAAAGGGTGGTTGTATTGCTTTTTCAAGGAGTCCAAGAATTCTCTTTCCAGGTTTATCTGTTTCTTAGAGAGATGCTTGGCCTTATACATGAAGGAGGCCCTTGGATTCAGATCTCGCTTAGTCTGCTCTTCTCAACCCCATTCTGACATGGTTCGATCAATTATGGATTTCTTTTTGGTGCTTCCAGTAGACAGAGGCACCAAGAGGTAGGCAAATAATAATACTACATCAGATATGAAATGTATGAGACATCGGGAGGGCTACAATGCTCGACTAGCTAGACCCTTATGGTCTTGTTGCCACAACTTTTGGGATAGCTCACACCGGAGCAGTAATCAAGTTACTTCATCTAGATCATGGTCGTGAACTTCTATATCCACACAACAAGATATATCTCATACCTTATCCCTTGGCTCTTCTAGATCATTCAACCAGTCATTGATCATGCCGTTTCTTCCCTTCGACCTCAGATATTAGAAGAGAGGGCTTTAGGGGATGTTGATCGCCCCCTTGATGAGACATCCCCCTACGAGCGTCGATGGTTCTTGACCTTCAGTTCTACTACGCTTCACTTGCATGTATTTGCATTCTTGCTTTGTTTCACTTCTTCATGTTGTCATGACTTAGGTATTGGATTCTTGTTTATATAGGATAGATTTACTTATATCATGTTTTTCCAAGAGCGACTCTAACGCTTCCACTTTGTAATCTCATCGATGTACTTAGTAGACCCATTAACCTATTTGTGGTCACTTATTGGACATTAATAAAATTATCTTATCTTGCATATGGACAATTAACTAGTAGATGGTCTGTAGTTTTCTCTTTGACCTTGCACATTATACATCTTCATGGACCTTGCCCTGATCTCTTCTGACCAAGGAAAGACCTTCATTTTCAGTGGACTATTCAACTTCTATATGGGTTTACACCACCAATCCTTACCATTTTTTGCTTCCTCCCTCGCCTTGACTTCATAACCTAGCTTTTCTATATAGTTTCCATTTGCTTTATTCTTAGACTATATTAGTTTGTCATCCTCATCCCTTATTCTGATTGCACTGTGTTTTAAATTGAATAGAGGAATTGGTTCTGTTACCCATCACTTTGTCGGGTACTAGATTAAAATTTTGAACATGATCTGGAGGAATACAGTTTCCTGGACAAGGTATCCGAATAACAAATGGCCCCAACATCTTAATTTGTACCTGAATCGACAATGATGCCTGTCCGTGTGGAAGAAGAAGAGGTATTCGTTGATTTAGATGAGAGGATATTTGGTAAGAAAGAAGACACAAGACATCCACTCAGAGACATTCCTGCGTGCCAGCCATTCCACTTAGATCTCAATTTTTTCAACAAGGAGCAACGGATTTTGCACTACCCAGTCAAGGCATTCTTTATGGATGGATGCAACGTCACCGCTTATAACCTTTCCATTGGAGAGTACAATATATGCAAGGAACTTTCCCCAATGGCTCTCAAGGGAAATGAATGATTTCCAAAGCGCATGCTATATAGTGAAAAGACAACATTTTTTTCTGGTTGTCTATGAATTGCGTGATGCAACCAATGAGGTTGTTCTATATCGAGACCTTATTGACTTGCAAGCTGTTGGTAAAAAAATGAACACTTTCACGGGGCTTTCAATGGCCTTACTGAAAATCAATATGCAATTCTCGATGATGATGAGACTGGGCTTACTTTGCATTTCATGAAAGCGAGTGCCAGAGATCCTACTGTGGGAGGTACAAATGAGAGAGGAAATTATGGAGAACTAGATCCAAAGTCAGTTTCTGAGCCTAGTTTCGTGAATGATCGAGCTCCCCTGCAGTTTGTCTTTGGATCAGAAGTTGAGAGGATTTTCTCTACACCTTTAGAGTCAACAATTTTGTATGTTCGCCCTGGAAGACATATTGGGTTTGCCAAATTGTTTGCAGCTAGCTACCTACCGAATTTCTAGTGATCATGGTCAATATCTCTCTACCAAACTGGAACCCGGGAAATCTATCAAGCTTAAATCCAATGAGACAGTACTCCAGGATAAATGGCAGGAAATTCAAACTGATGTGATACTCCATGCAGTTGATTGTAATGGGTGCTAGTTCTGGAGATTTTAAAGGTCACCTTCAACACTTGATCAATAGTCTTTGTGAAGTCAAAAGGACTAGTAAGAATACTGACTTTGATTCAACCAGTCAAAATAGTACATATCAATAGAAATCATTGTTGCCCACAAGTTTGTTGACTCTACCTAACCTAGCACCATATAGCTAACCCAAAATAAAATCTCATTTAACTGCACAACTAGGTTATCAATGAAAGCTCAGTGGAAGCATAAAACAAAACATAAACCATAACACATTTGCACACAAGATTTGGGTAAACACCCTTGGAAAAACCCTTGCGGGAAAACCAGTTCTGTGATGATTTTATTGCAATAAAATCAGGGCTCCCGTCCTGGGATAAAGGCCCTTCTGAGGAAATACAACTGCAGCTGATAGCCTATCCCACATAGCTGCTATCTCCCTAGCTGCCCCTTTGCACCCTTTCCCCGACCCATGCCCTGACACACCTGAGTGCTCACTCACTCTTTGTGTACCATCACTCTCCTTAGATATGACTTCTAGGATCCTAACTCGACCCTCTCTGGCAAGCACATCTTAGCTTGTTGCTAGATCACACACTTAGATCTCCCTGTCTCTAGCTCAGATGGTGAGAATCACTTGTGATAATGAGAAATGAGGCTCTCTTGGTCTTTTATAAACCCTATCGTTTCTCTCATTTAATCCTGGCCCTTAGATCTTCTCCTCAAGATCTAGATCTGACGATGGGGACTTAATCAACCGTTGAGATAACTTAAGTCAAGATCGACGGCTGTGACTTAATCTCACATTGACTTAAGTCATCTCCCACCACTACTAAATAGTTTAGACATATGATGGACCCTTTCACATTGCTAGACACCCCCAATGTGAAAGTACCTGCCCGAGCTACATTTTCTAACACTCCCTCTTAGCGAGGGAGGTACTAGCACTGGAGCTGCCTCCTCCATGATCTACATCTTTGTTGGTCTCTCCCTCTGAATCTAAGAGACGTGTTCCCTCTGAATCTGTATACTCGATCTCCTTTGTACTGTAGCTACCTCTATCTGCTGCACTGAAGACATCTGAGTATCCCCACTCATCCAACTGGGATCACTCCCACCATGTGGATCTGCTAAGGAGAGCCTCTTTCTCTCTCAAGAATGATCCAACTGATCCTCTGCTCCTCTTGGAGCTATAGATGGGTTGCCCCCAAATCTTGTACAATTGACCCTCACTGTGGCCGATCATAACAGGTACCCCTGGAGCTTCTCCCCATGTAGAGAAAATATGGACTCCACGACCATAAAACTCAAGTCCATAGCCTTGATCCTCCAAGGCTGCAACTGAGAGCACATCGACTCTCATCCCTGGTACAAAGAGTACCCCAGTCACCCTTAGAGTCCTGCCTGACTCTATCTGGAGGGTCATTGTTCCTTCTCCTTTGACTGCTGCCATGCTAATGTGAATCCTACATCTCATGAAGCCCCTAGCTTGGGCTGAGAACTCCTGGAACACATCCTCCTCTCCATTCATGTGACAGGTGGCATCACTGTCTATGTACCACCATGCTCTGGGTCTTCCCTCTGACTCAAGGAAGAGAGTGTACTCCTGCCTGGACATCTTGGAGAACTGACGTGCTGTAGTAGCCAACTGCTGCTCCTCCTCGTCCTCTCATGGTCCTCCTCCTCTGCTTGAGCAACCACTTGCTGCTTCTTGCCCTTTGTCCCCTTGCCTCTCTTGGCCCGAGGATACTGACTGGCGTAGTGGCCAAACTCGCCACATACATAAGTGAGAGAGATCCTTCTTTGGCTTGTTGCTCGACCAATTCTAGGGTTGCTCGAAAATTTTTGGGCAGTCTGCTCGTTGCCTAGGTGCTACCCAGTCCTACATGAGGGCTGCCCAACTGCCCTGTGGTCCCTGCTTGGAAATTTTGCTGTCTACTGGCGACTTGGCTGCCTCGACTATGTTGGCTGACTTCAACTGGTGGTTGTTGGTCTGCTGTCTGCGCCCTCAACTGCGCTCAGCTTCCCTGTGGCTGCTACTCACCACTTGACAACCTCCACTAACAGTCGAACCTCCTAGTCGTCAAAACTTTGCGGCTGTATCTTCTATGTTGGCGGACTCATCTGTAGCTGTCCTTCACGCGCCCAGGCTCTCCCTCTGTGCCTCGTGATTTCCTTTGCAGACCTAGGTGACTTACTAAAAAATTAACGGCTGTTCTTGGTAGCTCGACCCAACCACCGAGTACTCCTGCTGGCGGCTCCTGAAACATCCGCGCGTGGCCCTTCTCTCAACCTGACGACTTTCCTGTTGGTGCCCCTCTCCTCTTAGCCCTTGCATGTTGTCTACTCCGTGCGGACCACTAATTCGCTGACTACTGGCCCCAACTCCTTCGCCTCTGTCTTTGCACTGTCGCTCGACCTGATCCCTGCAGACTTTACTTCTACCTGCAGTAACTGTCGTCGCTACCACTCGACTTATATTCTCTGTTGCTTGGCGGCTCTTCTAACATAGATTGGCAACTGTGACTTAATCTAAGATCGACGACTGTGACTAAATCTCACATTGACTTAAATCATCTCCCACCACTACTAAGTAGTCTAGACATATGATGGACCCTTTCACATTTCTAGACACCCCCAATGTGAAAGTACCTGCCTGAGCTACACTTTCTAACAAAGTTTGTATCTGGCTATCATTTGTGTGGCTGTAAACATTATTCTCTGTAGCAAATTTGGAGTAATTCTTTGGTTGAAAGTATAGGACCATACTCTTTTAGCAAACCTAGCGTATAGAAATGTCACAATTATATACTGAATGCCCTGTATTGAAGAGCACCTTAAGTGTTTGAAGGTCAGGCATGGTTGAAAGGGTTTCGGTCTACACCAAATTTCCTTTTTGAAGATGAACAGGTTATTGGGATTGTTGATGGTGTCGGAGGTTGGGGTTTGGTGGGATCTCACCTTAAGGATCCCACTAATAAGAACTCCCTACAACTCTTAGTTGACCAAGCAATTGTCTAAGTGAGCATGTCCGAGCCATGTCTGCAATGTTTACACAACATTTGTGTTAACACAAGGAAGTATCGATGCATGTTTTGTAGATGGAGGTTCATCTCTCATTATTAATGTAGTTGTCCAACGAACCAAGAGGTATAATAATGACGTCCAATTTGTGACCCTTGGGGTATATATATATATATAGCTGACCTTTATGTGTGAGGATTGCTTGAGCCAACCTCTAGAAGATTTTAAATGATGATTTGGTGAGAAATTGGAAGCAGGGCTGACCCATACATTTGTCAAAAGAAGAAATGTAATTGCAAGGCTGACCACCCCTTATGGAGTTAGGTTTGTAATTTTGAAGGTAGATTGGCCATTCTGAAAGGCCCTTGGGTCCACACTTGGAGCTTGTCTTTGCTGATTTAATGGAGGAAGAAGAGTTTTGAAGGAAGAAGAGTTTTGAAGGGCCTTTGGAGGCTGGACTTTGCGCCAACACCCCCACTTTTCCCCTCAATTATGGAGATGGGGCACTATTGAGGGCCCGTGCCCCTTGATTTTGTACATGTGGCTTAAGAAGCCCTTCCTTTGTATATTTTTTAGATTAATTAATTGTTGAAGAGGGCCTTTTGCCCCTCCATAGGCTATATATTAGGGGATTTTAGCCTTTGAAATTAATATTTATTTTGAGGGAAGTTAAGACCTATTCTATAAATAGAGGCCCACTTCCTCTCATTTGATCATCACAACTTGAGGGAGAAATCCCTTAGGATGTTTGAAATTTATTGAGATTTGTTGGAGTATTTTGTCTTGGATTTGTGCTATGGATGGAAGAATAATGAAATTTTGTAGAGGAGATCTAGTGGATGCTTTTCTTGTTTTGGTGGATGTTTCATGAAACTGGTGTTTTCTTCATGCATGACGACTTGGTTTAGTAAGTGCTCTTTCCAAGTTTAAGTGTTGGTGCATGGTATATCTTGGTGGATGCTCTATTAGACGGTTAATAGTTGCATGTTATCTTGTATCCTTGGTTCATTTTGTTAGAAACCCTAAGGAAGGGTTAAGATTGTTCATCCCCTTCCCTTACTTCATTCATCTCAAACCTTGTTGAAGCATTTAATGTTGATGTATTAGCATCGAATAGGTATTTCCACATAGGCGCGGTGTCTAGCATGTGGAAGTCGTCTGTGTAACCTCTCAGAACCTTCGGAGTTCACTTGTGTGTTAATAATTAAAGTGAATGCACTTTTATATTAATGTGAGATTAATTAAGTTAAATGCCTCAGTTATTGGCATTAGTAACTTAAGTGAGAGTTGATTAAGTCGCAACTGTTAGATCTAAAGTGAACATGAGATTAGATCTCAACCATTGATCACTTGAGAGGAGATCTAGGGTTTTGGACTTAGGGTTAATTCAATGTAATAAAAGGCAGCCTAGGTGAGAGGATGAGACACATAGAGAGCACATAGGAGCAAAGAGGGATTCTTTGCTCACGTGCTTGTGTCACACATAGAGTTAGGAGATCTCACTGAGTGGGTGAAGAGAGTTCATCAAAGTGTGAGTGGGAAGGGCTACGGAAAGGTGCTAAGGGGCAACAAGGGAGATAACAACCAGGTGGGCTGGGCTATTGCTACGTTGTATTCCTCTGATGGGCCATTATCCCAGGACGAGAGCCCAAGATTTATAATAATAAATCAAACTGAGATCTCGTTTTCCCTTCGGGGTTTTTTCCAGGGGCGATTTACCCGAATATCTTGTGCAATGTGTTATTGGTTTCTGATTTTGCTTCCGCTGATTTTTTGTTAAGTAACCTAGTTGTGCTGTTAATAATAAAGTGATTTTATTCCGAGTTAATGGTCGGGTGCTAGGTTCAGATACATTAACATTTAAGACCTAGCCTAGGGGTTAAGATTGTTTATCCCTCTAGAGGTTGTCTTTGGCTAGTTTAAATCCTATGGTTTATGATTGGATAAACTTTAGGGTTTAGTCTAGTTTCCATTCGATCTTGTGCTAGACGTCTTAGAATAATAGGATGACACCTAGGGTTTATGAGGGTATAAAGTCTAGGGTTTGTCTCCTAGAAGGTTGGTCTTGGGCCTATAATGGTATAGTCCTAGGGTTTGAATCTTCAAGCCTTCTATTGCCTTTAGCTCCTTTCAACTTGTTGCATTGACTCCATATGCCCAATGAAAAAACACTGATCTCCTGACCTCCAACGACCTTTCTTTTCTACCTTAAAGCTTACCAAAACCATTTTGGTCGGATTCACTCTTCACATCATCTTGAACTTCATTTCCCAAGTCCTAGCAATCTTAGTCCAGGGAAACCCCCTTGAGCTAGAGAAAAGTTGGCCTGAAGTGAAAGAGGGCTGGTGAGGTGATAGTGGCCTCCCTCTTGGTTACACCAGATCACACTTGAACTTTTGGACTTTATCTCTATGAGTGTGAGTTTGTGTGATAACAGGCTCCATTATTATGCCGTATGTCCCTGAAATTCCAACAGTGAGGCAGATTTCTACCCTTGGTTCTGGATTGTAATGGAGCTTGGATCAACAACATCTACTAAGTGATAGATTCCCAAATTATTAAGGGCATTGTTCAAAGGATCTAATAGTTTGAAATTGCCTGAGCAACCTTTCCATGGATCCTCCCTAATTCTTACTCTGTTGCCTTTTCCAATTTTCCAAATCATTCATTTACCCACCAGTGGAAAGGCTTTGACTGATGCCTTCCATATTACCGATGCCCCACTGTACTATGTAGCACTTCACTTCTTTTCTAATCCAATCCTCAACAGATTTCAGGGCTATATATTTCACCAAAATCACTTTTCCCCATAAGCATTCATGATGAATCATCTTCCACAGGCTCTTTGTTTCCAAGGCCTGACCAAATAGGTGAATGTTTATTAAACCCCACCTTCCAGCCTCTTTAGGCTTTGCCAACTTTCTCCATTCGACCAAGGTGATCCCATTCTTCTACCTTTCCCCCGTCCATAGGAAACTCAAGCATTTTCTTCTAATCTTTTCTAGTATTCCTTTTGGGATGTGTGCTAGAGATAACCAATATATTGGTATCCCCTTCTAAAATAGATTTTATCAATGTCCGTCTACCTTATTTGGAAAGCCATCTGTAACTCTAGTTTGACACTCTCACTTCAATTTTCTCATACAACCGGTTCCAATATTTTGACTTTTGACCATTAGGTTTAAGATTGAACCCCAAATATTTGAGTCCATTATCAAATGGTATAGGAGTAAATGGAAGAATTTGAGCCAGCTACCTTTCTAGATCTTCCTCCAATCCATTGAAGAGAATTGATGATTTGTGGACATGTACTTCCATCCCTATCCCCTACAAATTACAATAAAGGTCCAATTTTTTCTATTTATATTTCCTTGCTTCACTTACTGTTCCCAGCCCAAACAACATAACATCATCCACAAATAGAAGATGCGAGAAGGAAAGAGATCCTCCCATTCTAATGCCCTTGATATCCCCCTCCCTTTTTGATGCTGTGATCATTCTACTCAAGCCTTCAACAATCAACCGAAATAGAAAGGGGACATTGGGCATCCTTGTTTGAGCCCTCTCGTGGCATATAAGAATCTTGATAGTGAATTTATCAAGATTGCAAATGATGCTAAGGCTAGACAACCCCATTATCCAGTTTACTCATTCCTATTGGAATCATCATCAAGTTTAAATAAGGGCAACTTACTTTATCACAGTCCTTTGCGAGGGCTATTTTCATTATTAGAGCTGGAATTTTTTTCATTTCTTTTGAGTGCAAACCTTCCTGTGCTGTTCCCACTGCATTGTGTATAGCTATTGAAAAGAAACGTGAATTGCTCTTCTGATATAAACCCTGAAAAAATACTTTTTAGTCTGTTAGCAAGGATCTTGGAAATAATTTTGTAAATATAATTACATGATGAGATTGACCTGTAGTCATCAATTTTTTTTTGGTCATTCTTTTGTGGAACTAAATCTATAAAGGTTATATTTAGTTCTCCCAACACCTTTCCAAAGGCCGAAGACTCCTCTATTACCCTTAGCAATTCTTCCTCCAAGAATTCATAAAAACCTAAAGAAAATTTTGTTGTCCATCCATTTGGGCCTTTTTGAAAGAGTATAAGACTGCTTTGAGTTCCTCTTTTGATGCTTTTGCTTCAAGCTCCACATTTTGTTGATAATCTATCATTCTTGGAAATAAAGATTCCACTTTTAAGATCTCTGCTATATTGGCTTTAGGAGGTTCTTGGAACAGAGATTTAAAATGTTTTATACCACCTTCTGCAATTTTCGAGAACTTTCTAGCTTTCTTTTCCGCCAAATAATATTTATATCCCTTTGGTGTCTGGTGTAATTTTGGAAGTTTTTTATATTTTCATCACCTTCAGCTATAACTAGATGGCTCTACTTTTCAGCCTCCAGTTTGCCTCTTCTTGCTCTAGGATCTTCCTTTTGACACTTTCCAATTTTTTTAGTTTCATGCTTTCCTCCTTGTTAAAGAATCCTCTTTCATTATTTTCAAGCGTAAGTCTAATTTGGTCCTTAGTCTTAGTCAGTTCCTTTTAAGCTTTCCTAGCTTTTTTCTTTGTCCATTTCACTACTATTTTCTTAACATTCTTTAGCTTTTTTGCAAACTGAAACATGGTCGACTCTCCCAAGTTTGGAACATACTTCCTTTAGTTCTAAATTACCATATCTCTGAAGCATTCCTCTAGCCATGTGTGATTGGATTTGAATGGATCTGGAGGTTTTTGTTCATCTTTTTCTATTTGAAGAAGAATAGGAAGGTGATCCAAAGATCCACCTTCCCCAACCCAAGATTTCAATCTTTCTGATTGCTTTAGAAGGGTAGTGTCTCCTCCTCATCTTCAGTAGGCAGATCTAGTGAACACTGAGGCACACCCCCCTCTCCTTGTATCTTCCTTTGAGGCATCTCTCAAGGGGGTGTTTATTGTTGCCCTCAATGGTTCATGTATCACTTCAGTTTTCACATCAACACTTTCTTTTCCAGATGTTGGACTTTAGATTTTAGGTTATATCTTCTTTTTGTCCCTTTTTCTATATAGTAGTTCTTTACGCTCCCGCAATGTAGTGATACCATTGTACTTCACAGTCCCATTGACTTATTTGTGATAATTTGTTGGATATTAATAAAAATATCTTTTCTTATTTACTACCATAAACCTGTCTAACGTCTTTGAGACCCCCTTCTTTCCACTTCTAAAGTCCCTCTAGGCGGGTACTATTTGGACTGGTTCCACATCACACAACCCCATATCCTCAAACAAATGGACAAACTAATATGTTAGAGGGTCTTGTTTGGTGATTCCCCCCACACTTATCCTAGCTTCATTGTTAAATTTAGATCACTTGTTAATATCGAGTTATCATTTCTTTCCCAACCCTCAACTTTGAAATTTGTCTTAAAAGATTTTCCTTTCTCCATAAGGGCCATAAAGGTTGAGAATGCTAAACACCTTCCCTAGATCATTTGACCTATATTTTGTTTGAATGCATGCATTTAAAAGAGACGAAGAGATGGGTTCTAATGACTCACTCCATCTTGTTACTAATCCCCCCGATTTTCCATTTGAATCTATTGTACTAAATTACCAATCTTTTAAATAAGAAGCCAAAATTGTAACTGCTTTATTTCCCTCACACATTGTCTCTTCAAGAAGAAGAATATCCGGCTTGTATTAATTGAACATTTGTTTTAGGGCTAGCTTTTTTTGGGCAGTCTTTACCCCTCTCACGTTTAGGGACACAATTATCCTAGGAGCACCTTGTCTAAGGCCATCCCCTCTCTAAGGGCCCCATTTATGGTCATATGTTTACCTTTCTTGACTTCTTTTTTGGCTCTTTTTTAAGCTAGGATAGGTAGGATTTACATCCTATTGTTGGAGAAATGCTAGGATCTAATGCCAAGTTTCCTTCAATACCTAGCTCCTCATTCTGTTATAACGCATTTCCAGATCTAAGTTTGTACCTTCATAAGGTTTTCCTTTCTATCCACTGGTTAGAGTCCATCCCCTCTATATTTGAATCATTTGTTGGAATTGACTCCACTGAACCCTTAGGCTCTATGGGCATCAAATTCTAGAACCTAAAGGTTTCTTTTTGCTCTTTTGGACTGGGTGCATAGATAATCTCGGTTCCCTACCCTGTCTTAGATTATTGCAGGTAGAGTTATCTAAAGGAGATTCCTTTTCCTTTACCAACTTTGAACAAGAGAAAGGTTTAGAAACCATATATATTAGAGCTTTTTTTGAGGACATACAGGATGAATATTCTTTGCTTTTGGCTATTCTAGGTCCTTCGTCTCTTCTTGGCTTGAGGACTTGATGCTATTACCCTTTCCATGTTGAGGGAATTTCCTTTCTAATTCTTCTACTGCTTGATTTAGAGTCTCTTGTATCGTCTTTGCAAGGGTTTCCACATTCCCTTCTTCTACTTCTACTTCTACTTCATCACTATCCTCTTTTCTTGGCAATTTTGAGGCCTCTTGATAGGATTTCCCTTTTTCTCTCAAACCCACCTAGGATTTCCGGGAACAATCTTACTAGATGTGACCTACTTCATAACATTTCAAGCATCCGATGGAAACTTCTAGTAATCTAGAGGTTGTATAAATTTCCATGGACCCTAGACTATTTCCATTTGTTAAATTTTCACTAACCCAACATTCGGTAATTTATTTCGTGACAAATACCTTGCTATAATAAACTTATTACTGTAGATTTATTGAATAATAAACACAGTTGAGCTTTAACTATTTACATAAATAAATCAGCGGAAGCATAAACAAAAAACCAATCCATGCACATATAATTTCTGGGTAAACACTCGTGGAAAACCCCCCAAGGGAAAACCAGTATCGTGATGATTTTATTATGATAAAATCAAGGCTCCCGTATTGAGAAAATGGCCCTTTTGAGAAGTACAAAACAACAAAATAACTATACCACACCTCAAGATCTATCCTTCGATCTTGCTAGCCGCTACTACTTTGTCGTCCCTTGCTCCCTTACTTGGACCCTACCCTTGCACACTTGGATGAAAGTCCTTCTCCACCCAATACATGGAGATCTCACTATCTCACTCCGTGTGTGTCTCCTCCTTTCACCTTAGCTGCCTTTTATAATGTTGAGTTTACCCTAAATCCAAAACCCTAAATCTCCAAAGTGATCAATGGCTGAGATTAGATCTCACCAACACTTGAGATCAATGGCTAGGATTTAATTTAATTCACTAAATGCCAAAATTTAGGGATTTCCTTAAATTAACCTCAATTAATTATAAAAGGCATTCACTTTAATAATTACTTTAATAAAGTGAATTTCCCAAGTCTTGAGAGGTATTGATGACGACTTCACATGTTAGACACAAAACCAATGTGGAAGTACATGTCCGATGCTACAAACATCAACACTCCATCTTAGTGAGGAAGGTACTTCTTGAAGAGCCACCTGGAACTGGTTCTCCTTTCGACTCTGGCACAATGTCACAAACATCATCCTGCTGCTCCTGTTGGACTGCTGCCTCCTCAATGACGTAACATATCAGTGCCATGAAGTTTGGAAACTTCGTCAAAGGCCTGCTCTCCCTCAGTGTGCTCCTAGGAGCCTTCACATGCTCTCAAGCATCCATCAATGTCAGCTCATACCAACTGGGTCTCTTGACAAAATTGAAAGGGGCTATCTCCTCCTTCCCACCTGAAGGTTGACTTCCCACACTGGAAGTCTCTGAACACTTTGTTCCCTTCGAAGCCTCTTGCTCCTCGTCCTCTGCCACTGACATCGATCCATGATCCAAGATCCCCTTGGATCCACGAACAGGCTTGCCCTGCAACCTGTATACCTTGCCCTCTCTGACACCAAGAACTTGAGCTAAGTCTAGGTCAGATCCTTTCGGTCGAATAAGAACCCGACCATCCTCGAAAGAGATGGCGTATCTCTTGTCCTCCACTGCCTTGCCGAAACTGAGAGCAAATTCATTTTGAGCTCCGAAACATACAACACATCTACCACCTTCAGAGAACCTCTGACTCCAGCTGGAACTTGACTGTCCCAATTCCTTTTACACCACACCTGGCATTGGTGCCAAGCATCACTTGTAGATCCAAGTCCTCCTTTGACAAATTAGTGAACAACTCCCATGTCCCCATTATGTGACGAGAAGCCCCACTATCCATGAACCAGGCACTATCGAGAATTGCCCCAGAAAGACAAGAGACTAACAAAAAATCCTTCTCGAACCTCTCAGCAAACTCCTTGACTTGAGTTTCTGCAGATGCTACTACCTTCTGAGACTTACCCTTCCATTTCTTTCGTTCAGGACACTGTGAAGCATAATGACCACTCTTGTGACACACAAAGCATTTCACTTTGCCTAGATCCTTCTTTCCAGCCCATGAAGTCAACTCTCCGCATGTATTCCCTTTGCTCTTCCTTCCCTGACTAGCAAGAGCTAGATTCTTATCATCACCAATCTGTTGGCCTGCTGGAGATTTCTCTCGAATCTCCTCCTAGATGAAATCATCCCATAGCCTGTCAAATTTGGGAAGTTTCTCCCATGCCACGATGCCCTTGATGAATGGGGCCCATGGCTTCGAGAAACCATTCAGGGTCGTCCTCACCATCTCTTCATCTGATACGACATCCCCAATTGCTGCCAACTGATCATGAACTTGAGTGATCTTGGTGAGATAGCTGGTAACCGTATCTGATTTTGTCACCTCAGTGTCTCTAAGCTTTTCCCTCAACACCATCTTCCTGTTTGCAATATTGCTATAAAAAAGATTTGTCAGAGCTACAAACATATCCCTGATTGACTTCTTCTTAGATAGGTGAGGAATCAAATGATCCTTCACCGCATCTAAGATGATCCTCTTGGATTTCACATCCCTTTTGATTATGGACTTCCAGTTCTTTTGGATCCATCGGTGGGGTCATGGTGGTATTTGCAAAATCCCACAACCCATTCTCCATGAGAATTGATGTAACCCTTGCCTTCTAAGGAATGAAGTTCGATGCACCCTCCAACCTGTCCTCAAACCTCAAATTGGTTGTGGCCATCTCCAAATCAAAATTTTAATGAGGAATATAAATTGCTAGAATTTAGATTTGCTGCCTGCTGCCCAAATTCTCCTGCCTGCTGCTTGAACTCTGCTGCCCGCTGCCAGGACTCTGTTGCCCACTGCCTGGATCTGTTGCTCGCTGCCTGGACTTTTTGCCCGCTGCTTGGACCTCTACTCGAACCTAACTGAGGCTGCCTGCAGCCTCTTGCTGTTGCCTGAGGTCTGCCTGGGGCTGCTCGCGTCCTCTGCTGCCTGTCCGTGGCCCCTGCGGCCTGCCTGGCAGCTGCTCCCTGCCCCAACAACTGTGCCTTGGTTACGCCCTTGCGACTGCGCCTTGTGGTCAACGGCTATGACTGCAGCCCGACACTTCTCTGACAAGCCTCTCTAGCCCGCGATCTGCAGCCCGTGACCTCCTCCTCTACCTAGCGTCTTCTCCCAGTATATAACTGCCCTTTGTAGCTCCTGTCCACGCAGTTGTACGACTGTACAACGACTCTGCAGTCCGTACGGTTCGTACGATTGCTGCAAAATTTCCCTTTTTTTATTTTATTTCTTGTGCAACCTGCACATAAAAAAATTCTCGTTGCTGCCCTGCAGTAATTACAGATTTGTGCACTTGGCTTCCCTTTCAGAATCTCGGCTCTGATACCATGTTAGATTTCAGCCTAACCCAACACTCGACATTTAAACCCTAGTAAATACCTTGCTTAACTACTGCAAATTTACCGTTTTAAAGCACAACTGGATTACTAATGATTTAAATGAATAAGTGGAAACAAAACAAGAAACCAAACACATGTACACAGATAATTTTTTGGTAAACACATGTACACAGATAATTTTTTGGTAAACACCCTTGGAAAAATCCTCAAGGGAAAACCACTACCGTGATGATTTTATTATGATAAAATCAGGGCTCCCGTTCTGGTAAAATGGCTCCTCTGAGGAAAAGTACAAAACAACAAAATAACTGATCACACCTCAAGATCTGTCCTTGGATCTTTCAGGCATCTACTTCTTTGCTGTCTCTTGCTCGGACCCTACCCCTACACACTTGGATGAAAGTCCTTCTCCACCCAATACAATGAGATCTCACTATTTCACTGTGTGTGTGTCTCCTCCTCTCACCTTAGCTGCCTTTTATAATGTTGAGTTTACCCTAAATCCAAAACCCTAAATCTCCAAAGTGATCAATGGCTGAGATTATATCTCACCAACACTTGAGATCAATGGCTAGGATTTAATTAAATTCACTAATGCCAAAACTTAGGCATTTCCTTAAATTAACCTCAATTAATTATAAAAGACATTCACTTTAATAAAGTGAATTTGCTAAGTCTTGAGAGGTATTAATGACGACTTCCACATGTTAGACACAAAACCCATCTGGAAGTACCTGTCCGATGCTACAAACATCAACACCATCTCCTTTGGCAAGCCCTCCCATAGATCTGTTTCTACTAGAATATGTATTATCTTTCGATTGATTTTGGATTGGAAATCTGGCTCATAATCAATGAAATCACCTGTACTATCCCCTAGCATTTTTAGAATATTTTTGTTCTAGAGCTCCATAGGTCACCTAAGCATCATTACCCAGACGCACTGCGTGTAAGTAGTTTATTTTCTTAGATCAAATCTCAGCCTCCATTGCTTAAGGTATAGATAATATTGTCCCTAGTACCATTTCTTCGCCAAGATTTCCTCCACATGTCTTGCAGACCTAAATTCAAATGTTAGCCAGCCATGGATTAAGGTTGAAACTCTACAATATACCCTAGAATTCTTTTCTAATTCTTCTCTGGCCACCCTGCCAACGGCTCCTCCTTAACATATTTCCCATGAATCGCCCTGTAGGGGCACTCTCCATAAGAGTTTTGACGTCTTCTATACCACATCCTCTCCTATCACTAGATTTGCCCATTCCTTCCACTCTCTAATGCATTTATTTCTCCTTTTGCTACCCTGAAGCCCCAGACTTAATTCCTTTGATTTTTCTTATTGTCTAGCACCTCTGTTCTTGCCAATTCAGCCAGGGTTAGGTCTCCAAACCCTCGCTTGAGCTTAAGGTCTTGTTCATTGTCTGGAGTCTGGACTGTTACGGAACGATTGAATTCTCTGCTCTACAAAACTTTTAAAGCCTTCTTCCCTCCTTTCAATGACTTGGTAGGGATGACTCCTTCTTGATCCCTCCTCCATTAACAGCTATTCTAACTTCTTGCTTTCCAATTTATAGAGAACTAATGACTTGTATTTTCCTTGCATCATTTTGGTACAACAACCTTAAATCTCTGTCCTCTATACCTTTACTTGTCTGTACCTCTCTTGCAGTTGGGATCTCTGTCGCATTATAGGACTTTTTCTAAAGTTTTGACAATGGAAAAGTCAACTCCTTGGCCCTTATTCAGTTCCTCATTGAAAGTCCTAGTCCCCTTCCAAACTTCAATTATTTCCTTCCTTGTGCTAAAGATTGATTTCATAATATAGTTATCTTCCTCCTCATAGCCCTGTTCTTTCCTCCAGTTCAACTCTCCAAAAAGATCTCCGGCTTCCCCCCCCTAGAAAAACAACAAGTCTTATCAAAAACTCCAATAGCACATAAGCTTGGCTTTATGTTTTACCTATTTACAGTATATTGTTAGTTTTGGGGCCCATACTTAGCATGTGTATAATGTTCACTACATTGATTGAGCTCATTGCAGTGGTTGGGAAATGAGTTCTTATAAATACAATAGAAAATGGTTCATGTTAGAATAGAGTTTGTTCATTTATTTTCCTTTTAACAGAAGTTGAAGTTGAGTAATAGACTCTATGTTTGCTATGGCTATTTTCTATTACACACCAAAAAGAACAGTAGTGAGATATGATCAACAAACCTTGTTGAGAACAAAATGTAAAGGAAATGCTCTGATGATGGAAGCTCAAAGTGCCCAACCCCAAATGCTTTTTCCAGTCTATAAATTATGCAAATAATGATGTGGATTTTTTACGGTAATTCATGGAGTACATTTAATGTGCAAGCAATTTTAACTAGTTTCTCAGACAAGTCGTTGTCTGATCAAGTCACTCTTCTCCCAAAACTATTGTATCTAATTAAGTTTATAATCTCGCTTTTCCTTCCAGGTGTGAAGAGTGATCTGAGATTGACATGTAAACTAAAGTAAAGCTCTTGCTACTTCTGACTTGCGAGTAGTCATATTAGTTGTCCTAATATGGAGCTTCTCATCAAGCTTCTGATCCTTTTCATTGTTGGAGTGGAGAGTTAGATATAATGATGTAATGGTCAATTGTGATCTACACACGAGAAACAGAGTTTCATCTCAAAATTTAAATATAGATATATTATCTGCTGCAAATCAGCGAAGTTGTTACAATTTGCTTACTTGTATTGACAATTTTTGGATCGTAAGACCATTGTGTTGCTTGTAGTCAGTATTTATGATAATTCTTGGTATTTTACTGGTTCAGTGTAGGCAGAAGCATGCAGCTTTATCTATATTTTAAATTTTTCAATAACATTGAGCATTTTCAGTAATTATTGTTCAAAGCTTGACAAAACTTTAGAACAGAAGAAAATTACACATTTCTTTAGCATATTATATGCATATAAACCGTGATTTATGGGCAGGATTATTGTCAATTGTTCGTAAATATTCTACAAGAAAATGGTGTTTTTTGTGTGCTTATGTTTTATTATATGCATATAAACCGTGATTTATGGGCAGGATTATTGTCAATTATTTGTAAATATTCTACAAGAAAATGGTGTTTTTTGTGTGCTTATGTTTTATTTTCATGCTACATTAATAATTGGTGGTTGACTGCAGTTAAACTACCAGGCAAGAAAATGTGGGGTGCTTTGCGGCAAAAATGTGGCTTGACAACTCTAGTTTCTTCATTGGTATAATTGTCAATCTTTTACTTAACTGCCCATAAAGTGGCTTGTTTTTAGTTCCTTTTAGTGCTGGAGAGTTGGTGATGCATGGGCTCACTCCAGACTGCTATTAATGAATCTGTTTAGATGCATCATCTTTATGTTGCTTAATCTTTTGAGGAGATAGTAATGCGAATTGACATCTCTTGTTAAAACTTAAGAATAGAAAATATATATTAGATAGTGTGATAATTTATTGTTTGTTTCGGCTTCCTTTCAAGGTGTTCCTTACTAATTTATTAAACCTTTGTTAGTCTCTAATATTGTGTGATGTTCAGAATCATGCTCAAGTTTCAGAGAGGTTGGTGTCTATGGCATCCACACCCTTAATAAAGTCATCCACTGCTGCTAAAGAGGTAATTCAAATGTCTCTGAAAACTGCATTACAAGCTCCTTAGTTGTTTGGCAGTAAGTAGATGGTATTTCTTGGTGTAATATAATGATCACTATTTTTAATGTGCACATATTGGTCTAGGAAACAAATATCCATGCATTTTTTTTTTCTGGAAAAATTGCGGTTAGTATGTCACATTTTCAGTGTTTCGTTGGTTTTATTAGTCTGTGGTTTGTGAAATAAACCATTTGGTATAAATTGTTACTCCATTTTAGGAAGAGATGCTAAAGGGTCAAGGATGTCACTTGAAGTTCTCTAAAAGGATTAAAGAATTAGAAACCTAGAAAAAATAATTTTCATATTCCTATTCAAGTAGAGTATTAAATGGTTATTGACAATTCTGATTTGTTTGATAATTCTAAAATTGTAGAGATTGTTTTGTTTACCTTTTCTACGAAAGCTTCTTAACTAAATAATTGACCCTTTCTTAACTTCTTTTACCTTGTTGTCAATCCTTGTTTGTTTATGAAATTTTAAACTTGGAGTGTTTCATTTGGTCACCTTTTTGTAGAAGGTTCTTAACTGTTTTACCAACAATTATTAACTGTTTTTAAATTCCTAAATTTAGAGAGTACGGCCATAGTTTTGAAGAGGTTTCCTAGGATAATAACTTGACATTGTGAATACATAACCTAGTAACATGTTGCCTTTCTGTACAAAGTAGAATAGTTTACTTATTGAGTTGGAAATTGTTGAGGCTAAGATTTGGTAAATCATAAACACAAAAAGGAATGCATGAAGGATGTTAAGACTCATGATACTTGGATTTCTAGTGAATGTAGTGAGATGAAATGTAGAGTGAACTTCATGCATTGGATAAAGGAAGATAATATCTTTAGTCACGGTAGATGACTTTATCTACATTTATTGCTGGTCATAAGAAATTGTAATATCTCGTTTTAAAGAGAAATTCCTTTATGATAGTCTGCACTTTGAAGTGGTGATATTGACTTGGTAACCACATTGTGATCCATCAATTAATATCACTTGTTCATGTTGAGTATAAGAAGTTAAAAACCTGTAATAACTTATTTTTATAAAGGAAAAGAAAGGATGATATAACCTCCAATTGGATAGTCTTTTTTTTTGTGAATGTTCATCCATAGAGAGTGCTTAAAATATCTCCATAAGCTTTGTAGACCCTAGACAACCAAGATATATTGTGCTATTATCTATCCCTTGAATATAAAGAGGATCATAGTTGGGCATTTCTATAATAGTCGAAGTTGATAAAACTTAATTTTACCAATGAGAGTGGGAGTCAATTGTTTGTGAACAAGAAGAGGGAAAATAAAATTACATTAGCCATACCTCCTTGGCTGCTGATAATAGGTTGCTCTAATTCATCAAGATTCTTGTGTACTCACAATGATAGAGTTCCACCTTGTTGACTTTGCTACGATGATGAATGGTTTTGGGAATAACCATGGCCTTGGAACTTTTCTCGTGGCTTCGTATCGATCATTAGTAGTTAAAAATGCCAATTCATGCTATTTGAAAACATTAGAGTGTGAGAGATTCTCAAAAAATGATGTTGGATGATTGTATCAAGGGCTTCTTGGAAATCTAAAAAGAACAATAGAGTCTAGATAGAATGATTGCGCTTGACCTCTTTAATGATAACCTTATGTGTGAAGACACATTTTGTTGTTTGGTGCTCTTGGTGAAAGCCTATCTATATTTCAATTTGAAGAGCAACTTTGCTCTTGAGCTTAGATAAATGTGTATTATTTATGGTGGAATAGGGGAGGGATTGGCTTTGTATGGACAATCGTAGTCATTTAGAAATTGTTGTCATGCCATCACTTTATAGTACACAGAATATGGTAGATTTTGAAGGTGGGAAGTCGTTAGCACAAAACATACTATAAAAGACGAGATCCAGGGCACCAATTTGCTACCAACAGATTGGGCTCGTAAATAGAAAGTACAGTTCCTCCTGATACAATGTATGATTTGTGCAAGCAAACGATTTCATAAACCATTGTGTCTGTTGAGTTTTTTGCTCATCACTTGTGCTTGGAGTGCATCTTCAAAGTTGTCTTTTTTATTCACATGATACACACTATAGCAGATTTGACTATCAGGCGTGAGGGATACACCTACTTGGGCCTTTGCTTCTCGATGGAGCAGGACATTTTTGCTAAGATGCACCTCTTCGATGCAATCATTAAGCAGGATGTTCTTTATGGGGCTGAGATTTGGGACCCCAACTTGCTACCAACAAGTTGGGCTTGTATATAGAGAGTACATTCCCTCTTACTACAGTGTATGATTCGTTGCAAGCAAATGATTGTGTAGTTGGAGTTTGGTGCTCATCCTTGCGTCGAGGGTGCATCTTCAAACATGCTTTCTTTCTTCACAAGATACACGTTATTGCAGATTTGGCTATCAATCGTGTGAGTTACCCCTACTTAGCCCTTTGCTCCTCTATGGAGATAAGCTCTAGTTAGGGCGCTTATTAATGGAGATGGGAAATGGGGTTGGTTCTTGGAAGCCTCCTTGCTTCTTGATTCCATTGGCATCTCTATTGTGTGCCTTCCTCCTATCCATACTCTCTAGACTAACTTTGCCATGTTCTTTCCTTTAAACAGGAGATCAATGGGGAGGGCATCTATTGGGGCCACTTGGACCTCCTTAAGTGATTGGCCCTAAGATAGCCTTCTACATGGAGCACTTGTTGCCACTGAGGGACATTCTTATCGTTCACCCCAAGTACAGTAGGGTCCTTGGCTACATGGCCTTAGGCTCCTGCTCGAGAGTTCAAGGTTTGTTCTCATTAGTGCTGGGTTGAGTTTGTATGCCACATATACATGAGGTGGAGTTTGGGGAGCATTTATTTTCAGGTCCCCATTTGTTACAAGATTTGTGGAAGATACCATTGTTTGTTTTGGGACACTGGGGGGGTCCCTCTCTACCTTTTTTGCTATCTTGATCATTAGTATCTAGCTCTCTTTCTATGGGAGGTGGTGACTCTTAGATGATAGACCTTGCAGGCGTCGTTAAGAGTTCAACTAGTCAGATTGATTACCTCCTTTATTTAGCTTCTTTTTGCTTGGAGTTGCTAAGCACTATGCAAACCCTTTGGAGATAGAGACTAGGTCGGTGATATTATGCACAACCTTGACACATTCATGGGCTGAGTGATCCATACCCACAAGGACTTAGGGGAGTACCCATTCCCAACATATACTTGTTCAATAGTCCAACATGGACACACATACACATATCACTATATTCTTTCCACTGGCCTTGAATATTAGGGGAGTCTTAGTTGGTTGTACCAAAGGTTACCTAGCTAGTGCTTCTCAGCACTGGGCACTACCTAGACAACATCTGTAGATTTTCGAGGAACTAGAAGGCTGCCCAACAGGTCTGTCTTTAACCTCTTGTTGGCCACTAAGTTTGAGATAACAAAACTGTCCTTGCTGCTGTTTTACGACAGCAAACATGTCTGATATATTCTAATTTCTGCCCCAAATTCTGCCTTCAAGATGATGGTTGGATGCTCTTTTAAGGTGCCCTTGCAAGTGTTTTCTTAACCAATGTTAGCACATGCATAAACCTCAAAACATACAACACTCCTCTAGGATCTTTAACAACTAAAACAGGCCGAAAATCACTAATCATGCATGACAAATGAATCTCTCATGTTTTTGGTCAACATGACCCTGGAAAAACCCTCCCATGGGGAAAACCAGTTAGAGATAGATGTATATATTTGGAGATATCAAAGCATAAGTACAACAAGGAAAACAAATACAAGTGAACCTGGTACAATAGCAACCAAACTTGGATGCTTTGGAGTTCCTTGTAAAAACTTAAAGGAATAATATGTATACAATGAATAAAACAGAGCAGCTACTCACTTCTTTACACAAGATAAGATAAACCAGGAAATATTTTATTTATTCAAACAGAAATAGAATGCAAATCAGAACATCTTACAGCCCTGTTGAGAGCCGTACGGATCCGTACTTCTGTAGATCGTACAGACCGATAACTTGCTGGTATGGATCGGGTTTTCCCTTTTCTTTCTTGGTATGGCCCTAACTCGGCCTTCTTCTGCTGTTTCTGCTTATGATATAATAACTGTGGCCCTAACTCTGCCCTTTCTGCATGTGCATTTGAGGATCCGTACCATCCCTAGTTGGCCGTACCAAGTGCAGAGCTGTACTGGCTCCTCTTCCTTTTCTATCCCAGTATTTGCTACCTCCACGCCTTCTTGTCTTCTATA
Organism: Picea sitchensis; assembly: GCA_010110895.2. Classification (NCBI taxonomy): domain Eukaryota; kingdom Viridiplantae; phylum Streptophyta; class Pinopsida; order Pinales; family Pinaceae; genus Picea; species Picea sitchensis. Next base: position 292,283 of record SNQJ01S0002756.1, on the reverse strand, counting down.
TGACTTTAGGTATTGTGTCTTGTCTTCATGTGGGCCCTAGCCAAAGGTGATCCCAGCCATTAGACCTCTTACTAGATCAATGGCTGGGACTTAATCTCTCATTGAGACAACTTATGATTTCACCTTTTTGTGTTTAGAAAACTATTACTCACTATATTCTTAACACTCCCTCTTAGTGAGGAATGGGTTTTCTATAACCCCCAATTTTTCCTGAAAGTATTCAAACTTTCCCTTTGGCAGTCCTTTAGTTAGAATGTCTGCAACTTGTTCATTGGTGGATACTTACTGAAGTTTTACTGCCCCTTTTTGTACTCTGTCCCTGATGAGATGGTACCTGATTTCAATGTGTTTGGATCTATCATGAAATACTGGATTTTCAGATAACTTAATGCAGCTTTGATTATCACAGTATATTGTGGTGGGATCCAATTTTGTGTCAAACAGATCTACAAGAATTTTCCGAAGCCAAATGGCTTCACAACTTGCTCGACTGGCTGCCATGTACTCAGTTTCTGCTGAACTGAGCGCAACTAATCTTTGTTTTCTGCTGTACCAAGAGATCATGCCTGATCCTAAGGTGAAGCAGCATCCGAAGGTACTCTTCCTATCAGTGGTACTTCTAGCCCAATCTGAATCGGAATAACCCACTAGTTTGACTTGGTCTCCCTGTAAATACTGAAGTCCGTATTCTATTGTACCCTTCAGGTATCTCAAGATATGTTTTGCTGCAACCCAATGTACTCTTCTGGGGTCTACCATATGTTGACTAAGTATGTTGACAACAAAACATATATCAGGCCTAGTATTAGTCAAATACATCAAGCATCCAACTAGTTGTCTATAAATGGTAGGATTCACCTTTTCTGACTCAGAGGAATTTAACTTCTTGAGATTCGTAATCATTGGAGTGGCCATGGGTTTGCAGTCCTCCATCCCAAATCTTTTGAGAATCTCAACTGTATACTTTCCTTGACCAAGGAAGGCTTCACCCTTTTGTTGCCACATCTCAAGCCCAAGAAAATAGTGCATTAGGCCCAGATCTTTCATCTCAAATTCCTTAGCCAGATCTTGCTTGCAGGCTGTGATTAGAGTTTCTGCTCCTGTTAGAAAGAGATCATCTACATAGAGTACGAGAATGAGAATGTACCCCTCTTTTATAAGAAGGTATAGATTTGAGTCAACATCACTCTTGACAAATCCAATGCTTTGCAAATAGCAGTCTATTCTGGAGTACCAAGCTCTGGGTCCCTGTTTGAGGCCATACATGGCCTTCTTTAAATGACATACATGACTTGCTCTGTCGTGGACTTCAAATCCCTTTGGTTGTTCCAAATAAACCTCCTCTTCAATATTCCCATTGAGAAATGCAGTTTTAACGTCCATTTGATGTATTTTCCACCCCATCTGTGTGGCAATAGAAATAACTGTACAAATGGAGGTGTAACGAGCTACTGGGGCAAATATCTCTTCATAATCCACTCCTTTATGAGAGAAGTCCCGAGCAACAAATCTGGCCTTATATTTGTCAATACTTCTGTCCGCTGCATGCTTTATCTTATATATCCATTTGGAGCCGACTACTGATTTGTTCTGTGGTCTGGGTACAACTTCCCACACATCATTCTTTATTATGGAGATGTATTCCTCCATCATAGAATCCCTCCAAGCTTTATTTTCGATAACTTCTGCAGAACAAGTTGGCTTGGATTCAATCATGCTACTCATGAGAGCAACATATCCTGAATACCTCCGAGGAGGTATGCTTGTCCTGACTGAGGTCTATGGTGACTCTACCTGTTCACTAGCTTCCTTCAACAGCTGCTCAACCCACTTTGGTTTCCTTTTCTTGGAGAGGGTTGGTTGTTCTTCCTCTTGTTGATCCATTGTGGGAAGATCTGCCCCTTCTGATGAGGGTTTCTCTTCTTGATTTGGAAATTCTGTTTCCGAGATGTCTCTATCTTGACATTAATTTCAAAGGGCTCTTTCTTCTTCAAATTTTACGTCTCTGCGTAAGATAGTCATCCTGGTGGAGGGAATATATATTCTGTAGGTTTTGGAGGTCTCACTATATCCTACTAAGATTCCCTTCTCTGCTGTAGGATCTAGCTTGTCCTTTCTTACTCCAATGACTTGTTCAGACCCCTCACTCAATGCTCTGGGTTTAATGTAAGCCCTTAGATCCTTGAAGGAGACTTCATACGCTTGTCTTCTAGGGCTGATACTGGGACCAAATTCTTCTTTAGTCCCGGAACATAGAGGACATCTAACAGATAAAGGGGTTTACCAGACTCCCTCTTAAACTTTATAGTTCCAACTCCTTTTGGATGGTAGGCATAGTCATCGCCAAGCAAAATCTCGAATTCAAATTCCTTTTTGCTCAGACTGCTGAAGTAGTGTTTGTGGCCAGTCATGTGACTGGATGCTCCACTGTCTATGTACTGGACATTGCTGGTTCGGGTGGAAGAAAGACAAGTTGTGCAGACATCTTCTGCCATTTCCCTTTAGTGAGAGCTGTTCAACTTAATCTGGCTCTGATACCATGTAAAAACTTAAAGGAATAATATGTATACAATGAATAAAACAGAGAAGCTACTCACTTCTTTACACAAAATAAGATAAACCAAGAATTTTTTTATTTATTCAAATAGAAATACAATGCAAATCATAACATCTTACAACCCTGTTGAGAGCCATACAGATCCATACTTCTGTAGATCGTACAGACTGATAACTCGCTGGTACGGATTGGGTTTTCCTTTTTCTTTCTTGGTATGGCCCTAACTCGACCTTCTTCTGCTGTTTCTGCTTATGATATAATAACTGTGGCCCTAACTCGACCCTTTCTGCTTGTGCATTTGAGGATCCGTACTGTCCCTAGTCGGCTGTACCAGGTGCAAATCCGTACTGGCTCCTCTTCCTTTCTCTATCCCAACATTTGTGACCTCCATGCCTTCTTGTCTTCTATATGACTTTAGGTATTGTGTCTTGTCTTCATGTGGGCCCTAGCTAAAGGTGATCCCAACCATTAGATCTCTTACTAGATCAATGGCTGGGACTCAACTTATGATTTCACCTTTTTGTGTTTATAAAATATTACTCACTATATTCTTAACAAAGTACAACAAAGAAAACAAATACAAGAACTTGGTACAATAGCAACCAAACATGGATGCTTTGAAGTTCCTTGTTGATGTGCCTGCTAGCCCTTGAACAAAGGCGCCCTTTGCCTTGGTGTGCCCTTCTTTTCTTGCCAAGCCTCTTTCCCTCTTCCTTGTCTCTTGCCTTTGCCTTTGCCTATGCCTTTGACTTGAACCTTGCCTTTGCCTTTTTCCTTTGCATCCTCTACACAAGTGCGCCTGTAATGTACCTTTTTGAGTAGGAGCTCCAGAGAAGATGGCTTAGTAGGCTAAACATCCCTTTTTAGACTATAGCCAGGGAGAAACATGGTCATTTGGTGTCATTTCAGTAGGGAATGTTATATTTCGAAAGTGACATTAAGTGAAAAGTGGGAAAAGCGCCTTTTAAGTGAATTAAGCTAAAAATAGAGGGGCGCCTAAGTGAAGGAGCTAAATATAGAGGTCAACAGAGAATTGGGGTTTGAATGGGTGTATGAAGGGAAAAGCGACCTAATTCCTCATTATGCAGGTTTATGATTTGACATTTGAGCTATGAGGAGAAAACACAGGTTCAGGCGAATCGGTGGAGATTGTGGATTCTAGGAGGAAGACACCAGTTGGTTGATTTCGGTGTTGAGAGACACACCCTAGTCACCGGAAAGATCACTTGGGTCTTTCATCGGTTTTGCAACAATAGATTTACAGGTTCAGACAACTAGGGTGCACTTCTTCAGGGGGAGGGCGTGAGAGCTGGAAGACTCGGGGATTTATCCTGTCCTGACCAGGGAGAATCCAGAGATTGCCTTCCGACCGAGTTGAGAGGGAGGCATGGCACATCTTTTGAGATATTACTCACCAAATTCCGATGGAGGAATCATCTAGGGCGCACCAGTTAGCTATTGAGGGCGCAACACTTGGGGAGGCACATTCAGGGTTCCAGAGAGATCACCGGACCAGATATGGGGAAACCCTTCCGACCTAGTTCAGAGGAGGCCAAGTCGCTTAGATTGAGACAGTTACAGATAGATTCCGACGGTGGAATCAGTAGGGTGCAACAATTGAGATGAGGAGGGGCGCAACCCCCCAGGGGATCGCATCCGGGGTTCGTACAGATCAACAGAGGGCCAATCTTCAGTCCGACAATTACCGAGAGGAGGTTTGAGGTCAGGGCGACCTAGCTGGGACAAATTTCAGGGTTATCAGAGGAGTTTAGCCACCAGGGCGAACATTCCAGTCTTGCAGCAGTGGTCGTGTGAGTTGTCGAGCGCATCCAACAGTTTCCGACAGTTCTTCTCATCCATTGATCTGACAAGCTTCTTATTTCGGGTATTTTCATTTAGCATTGTTGATTGTATTCCAGCTAAGATCCATCTAGTATTGATCTAGCTGAGAGATTCATTTTATTTCCCCGCATGCGGTGTTGTACCTTCAATCATATTTCATAATAAACTTGGTTGCAGTTGTTCTGTTCTGTGTTTTATATCTATTGCATGTTTGTTATACACTGGTAAACACAAGAAACACATTCTGAACTATTGAAACACAAAGCACAAACCTTTAACCGCATCCAGAATCCCAAAGAGTATCCATTTTTGCAGCAGATAATCGATAGTTGAGGCCTATATCCAGATCTGCGGATCTAGGGATATTACAACGCCTCCTCTCCTTGGCTTAGTGCGCACTAAGAACTAGTGCGCCCCTCCTCTAGCAAATGCTCCAACACACAAGTAGGCGCCCTCTCAGAAGCATAAGCGCCTCCCTCCTCTAGATGCACCCTTCCTTAGCTTGTGCACCCACACAAGGATGTGCCGTTCCTCTAGACTTGCGCCCGTATACACTAGGCGCGCCCTCTGTCTAGCTCAAGCACCAATCCTTCATGAAAGCCTCCTCAAGGTAGCTTACGCCCTTCCTCCACAAGTGCGCCTCCTTTGGCCTCTCCAAACCCCCACTTCCTCTTCACTCAACTCTCTCAAGTGAACAATGAATCTCATCCTTACCCTTTTCCCTCCTTTAGCCTCTCTTTGGCCAAGCCTAAAAGACCAATGGCCTAGATTCAATCTAGCCATGTCTAATCAATGGGTGAGATTTAATCTCAAAAATCTCACTTAGAAAACCCACTGTCTCAAGTTTCCTTAGTTTGATTTATGTCTATTAATTCACCCACAAAGTGAATTAATTGTCACTTTATGACTTAAGTGACATATTTCTCTTTTGACTTAAATCTCCTAAGTCAAAGTGAAATTAGAACATAAGGTAAAGTATTAAGTGTAATAGTCTCCCCCTTTGTGTTTAGAGACTCACAAACACAAGGGGACCACTTTCCAAGGTACCCAAAACTCAACATTCGCTCTAACCGAGGAAAGTGTCACTCACCCCTCCAATCTCGTCCCTGCAGTGGACATTGTTGCCTGCTGGCAAATACTCGGTGAGTATGGCTGTACCCTGATCATCAAAAGTGGCCTCTGACTCTGATCTGCTCGACCTGCGTGATCTCTATATGGAAGTCTATCTCCACCTATCCGAGATCTCCATGAATCAAAGTCCTTCTTGGTCCAAGCCTTGATCTTGGCATCTCACCAAAGACCTCGATCTCGACATCTCACCAAAGATCTCTACCTTGGCATCTCACCAAGAGTCTCTACCTCTTGGCATCTTACAAAGAGTCTCACGATCTTGGCATCTCACCAAAGATCCCCCCCTTGGTCTCTCACCAAGGGTCTTCCTCTTGAAGAGGAATCTGAAATTGATTTGCTCGTCTCCATAGCCAAGTGAGACTTAAGCCTCTCTGGCGCCCTTCTCTCCCTCATCAATCTCTGATGCTCTGAAGCCCCTGCACCAACCTTCTGTCTGCTCGACAACTCTGAAACTGAAGTTGTCTTGTGTGGACCAATCACCCTTGAAAATGAATTAGTCCACAACCAAGTCTGCGTCCCATGAGATACAACACTCTCAATCTATGGGACCTCCTCAACTCTGTCTGTGCACCAACCGCTGGATTGTGTATCAACTGACAAACAACAACCTACAAAATCACACTCCCTCACAAACTGTGCAGAGAACTCCTCCTCCTCGGTTGTCCTTGCAATATCACATTGCTTATTCTTCTTCTTGGGACACTGTCCAACATAGTGCCACATCTCGCCACAAGCAAAGCATCTCACTTTGCTCATGTCCTTCTGCTGCTCACCCTGTCCTCTCGACTGCTGCTCCTAGGCCCCTGCTTGGTCTTCATCTTGCCTTTAGCCACAAAGGTAAGATCAACCTCATCCCCATCTTCAACACCCTGCTGTTCCAGAACCACTAGTAGATCCAGAACCACACATGGTCTCCTCCTGAATGAAATCGTCCCAGAGCCTCTCCCAACTAGGCATATGCTCACGGGCCACGATACCATGGACAAACCTCTCCCATGATTTGGTAAAGTCATTCAAGGTTGTTCGTAGCAACTCCGAGGAATCTACTATATCTCCAACTGCACCCAACTCATCTTCAATCTGAGTGAACCTCGAGAGGTATGAAGTAACTGTATCCGTCTTCCCCATTTTGGTGCCCCTCAACTTCTCCTGAAGCACCATCTTGCGGTTCTGGTTAGGACTCTGATAAAGACTACAAAGAGACTGACACATCTGATATGCATAGTCTTTGCCAGAAATGTGAGGAATCACATGGTCTTTCACCGTGTCAAGGATTGTTCTCTTCGCTCTCTTTCTCTGTCTCTAAAACTCAACAAAGAGAACCACATCTGTAGGAGGTACTACGGGATTCTCCACGATCTCCCATAACTCTCCCTTGTTTAGAATCATCACTATCCTTGCCTTCCAAGGCAACCAATTACTTGCACCTGCAAGTCTATCCTCTACCCTCAAACCTGCCACCGCAAATGCTGACATGATGCTAAAACTGATACACTCTACCTAAGCAAAAACTGAACAACTCTGAACAACTGAAATCAGCCTCAAACACACTAGTCTCAAGTGTGAAAAATGAGGTGGCGAACCAAGTGTAAATTTTCCCAATAGGCACAAAAACCGAGGGACTTTCAGATCTGATTTTCCTCGCTGTTTTGGACTTAAAACTTTTGATCGTTGCCCCACAAAAATCTGCCCACTGAATGCTCCATAAATCAGCCTAACCGCTTGCCCCGAAGCCCTGATACCATGTAGATTTTCGAGGAACTAGAAGGCTGCCCAACAGGTCTGTTTTTGACCTCTTGTTGGGCACTAAGTTTGAGATAACAAAACTGTCTTTGCTGCTGTTTTAGGACAGCAAACAGGTCTGGTATATTCTGCCCCAAATTCTGCCTTCAAGATGATGGTTGGATGCTCTTTTAAGGTGCCCTTGCAAGTGTTTTCTTAACCAATGTTAGCAGATGCATAAACCTCAAAACATACAACACTCCTCTAGTATCTTTAACAACTAAAACAGGCTGAAAATCACTAAGCATGCATGACAAATCAACACCTCATGTTTTTGGTCAACATGACCTTGGAAACCCCCCCCCATGGGGGAAACCGGTTAGAGATAGATGTATATATTTGGAGATCTCAAAGCATAAGTACAACAAGGAAAACAAATACAAGTAAACCTGGTACAATAGAAACCAAACTTGGATGCTTTGGAGTTCCTTGTTGATGTGCCTGCTAGCCCTTGAACAAAGGCGCCCTTTGCCTTGGTGCGCCCTTCCTCTCTTGCTAAGCCTCTTACCCTCTTCCTTGTCTCTTGCCTTTAACTTGAACCTTGCCTTTGCCTTGGACTTTGTGCCCTCTACACAAGTGCGCCTCATCTCCTTGGCTTAGTGCGCACTAAGAACTAGTGTGCCCCTCCTCTATCAAATGCTCCACCACACAAGTAAGCACCCTCTCACAAGCATAAGCGCCTCCCTCCTCTAGATGCGCCCTTCCTTAGCTTGTGTGCCACAAAAGGATGTGCCCTTCCTCTAGACTTGCGCCCCTATACACTAGGTGTGCCCTCCATCTAGCTCAAGCACCAATATTCCATGAAAGTCTCCTCGAGGTAGCTTGTACCCTTCCTCCACAAGTGCGCCTCCTTTGGCCTCTCCAAACTCTCACTTCCTCTCTTCCTCTTCACTCAACTCTCTCAAGTGAACAATGAATCTCATCCTTACCCTTTTCCCTCCTTTAGACTCTCTTTTGCCAAACCTAAAAGACCAATGTCCTAGATTCAATCTAGCCATGTTTAATCAATGGGTGAGATTTAATCTCAAAAATCTCACTTAGAAAACCCAATTTCTCAAGTTTCCTTAGTTTCCTTTATGTCTATTAATTCACCCACAAAGTGAATTAATTGTCACTTTATGACTTAAGTGACAAATTTCACTTTTGACTTAAATCTCCCAAGTCAAAGTGAAATTAGAACATAAAATAAAGTATTAAGGGTAATAGTCTCCCCCTTTGTGTTTAGAGACTCTCAAACACAAGGGAACCACTTTCCAAGGTACCCAAAGCTCAACAACATCATCATGCAATGCTTTGGAAGCCCTTTCATACACTGATGTAGCGACAAATAATAATAATAATCTATTTTTAAGGTCACAGCCAAGCCAGACACCAAATCGGTGTATGAGACTCCCTTGTTTGTGGGACAAGGGACCCCCTCCGCCCAGGGATTTGACTGGTAAAGTCTACGGAGGTATACATACCCTACCCCCCTTTGGATTTGAACTTGTGACCTCCTAGGAGGAAACACATGATCTTAACCTTTAGGCCCACTCAGGCTGTATTACTTTATCTTCCCTAGTCTCCATTGTCATCTCTTTCTAATGATATATAGTGGTTTTCCTTTCTTTATTGTATTTCTGTTATGAACATAAAAATATGTATATAAATAGGTAATAATTAATAATATAAATAACTAATGATTAATAATTAATTATGAAGAGACATGACATATGAAAGGTCATGTCTCTTATGAAAGGGCACCCGTGTGTGGGTATATATATAGAAGCCCTCATCCTCATTGTAATATCATCTTATTCATTCTTATACAATTATTAAATATATTTACTATCCTTAAATGGATTATTGCGTACTGTCCTATTTATATTGGATATTTACATAGTGAACCAACTTGGTTCACCATAGTGGTATCAAACACTTTTCTCGGGCACTTCTGTTGATCCTGGCCTTTGGCCACTAGACTTCTAGTCAATTACGTTGCCCTTGGCAACAATCTATTGGCTTTTGACCAACCATACTTCATTCATAATTTCTCTGAGGTCTTTGACTGCAATAGGATTTTTTCCATTAAAGGTTCAGTATTTCCGTGAAAGAAAATATTATTCCAGATTCGTTAAAAAAAAAAAGATCAGTCTACTGAATTTTTTTGAAAGAAAATTAAATTTATTAAAAAAAAAAGAGGAATTGTTACAACGAGAATTGGAAACAACAACAATCCATCCGAAATTACCAAAAAGTCTATCCGTACAATCTGCCACGCTATGTCTGTATGCTATATCATCCGTACAATTGCAATTGCAGTCATAAATTTTTAGAAGCCATACAAATTGCAGTAGCCGTACATATCGATCGCCGTACAGATCAATTAAAACTGCTGTGAAATGCAATTAAAGTTCTGTACGAAACACAGTGAATGTGCAACAAATAATTGCAGAGACGTACAATTACGTCCGTACCATTGAAATTCGTGTCTATACTATTCAATTCGCACCTGTACAGTCACCAATTTTTATATTCGTCTAACGTGTCCGCGTTCGTACAACTGCAGCCACAATTGCATCCTTCGTACAGCAGTTTCCACCCGTCCTATTATCCGTAGTCACATTTAGTTTTCCGTACGACCATGTCCGTACAGTCGCTGGTTCTCTTAAATTAGTCGTCGGTTCTTTTAAAAAGATGCCAAATAGCAAATATAACAACAATTAAAAGACTATATTAAGAAGAATAAAAAAAAGTCACGTGGGTTGGAAGCATATTGCCCTTTTTATCCCCAAGTTTAAGTTAACAAGAATAAATAAAGTTAAAGTTATTTAAAGGGATTATATCCTTTTTACTCCAAAAGTTCAAATAAAAGGGGATATAAAAATATTAAAAGAATTGAAAAAAAAAGAGTGAAACATATACAGAAGGTGAGAAAGAAAGTCACAATAGTGTACGGGCATTTCAAATTTTTAGGAAAAATAAAAGTGGCATCATATATTATATGATATAAGGGTAAATTAAAAGAGTGTTTGAAGAAGTTTAAATAATTTAAAAGGGAACCTTATTCAATAAGAATTTAGAATTAAATGACTTTTTTGGATCAAGAGGGGAAATCCAAAGTTCAAACAATAAAATAAAAATAAAAAATTATATATATATATATATATATATTAAGACCACTCAATCAAGAAAAAAAAATTATTGAAGGGTATTACTTTAACTTTCGGAAAAAAAAGGGTGTTATCATAAAATATCGACGAAAGCCAAATAAGACGACGAAAGGAAGATTTACTTATGAAGGTTGTCCAATCGTATGTTACGGTTTTTCTACATTAAAAGGGAGTATGCAAGGAAGAGAGGTTAACATCATTATCAACTTAGACTATAATGAAAATTACATTAATATTGATTTGGCAAATCAATTATTAATTCCAAAGCAAAATATAATTGAAAAGAAGGATATTTTTCAAATTAAGGAGTTACAATTGACGATTGATGAATATCAATATATATCTCAATTCTATGTTACAACTATGTATCAAGAAGAAGTTGACATTGTCATCGGGTTACCCTGGTTTAAAAGTCTAGGTACCTTCATATTAAACATGGAGAAAAAGTTTGTGACATTCCCCTATAAGGAGAAGATGATAACATTACAGGACACTACCTCGGAGCCAGATTTTGTAAAACTAGAAGACTTTAACGATTTCTCAGAAATAATACGTCAAGAAAATAAAAAAGCAATGCAAAGGATGCAAAAAGAATTTGACGAAGTTATTGCGGAAAAAAACAAAGAAATTTCTCGCTTAAAAGACCACAGTCAAAAACTACTTACACAGATCAAGAAGTCAAGGAAAAAACAATGTGATTCGAAGTTGGAACAAGAAAAGGAGGATCTTGAAAAGGAATTGAAGAAGAACCTCTCAGAGAAAGAAGAAGAAAATTCTCGTTTGAAGAACCTTAATTAGGAGCTACTAGAACAAATCAAAAAGTTGAAAGAAGAGCAACTTGAAAATCCAGACCTTAAAGATATCAACAAATCAGGTAATGAAGAAAGTGCTGCTTAAGAAGATGGAACTAAAAAAAAGATAACGTCGAATGTCGAAGTACAAACGATGGAAGCTCCGAATATACTTACTAATCAAAATTCAGCCATTAACAAAGCAACATCGGCACGTGAAGAAAATCATATATCGAAGTTAAAAGAAGAAAATGCTGCAAGTATGATAAGAGAAAGTAATGTTATAAGAAATCCCTATTGACATCCAAATCATAAGAGCAAATATATTAACCAGTCAGAATAACAATATTATTCAAGACGAGAACCCTATAAACACCCAGTTTCACAGAAGATCGAATTAGGGTGGGTCGACTCTTTTACAATTCGACAGTTCTGCTCAACGATTAGAAGATCCCATCGACTCAAGTCCTCAACAATCACTAGTTCAAGAATGAAGAATCATGACAAAATATTACAAGCTAGAGCAAGAGATAAGTCTTCATAAGTATTCTTTGAGGACAAAGCATTTTTAAGGGGAAGGCAATGTTATGAACATAAAAATACATATAAATAGGTAATAATTAATAATATAAATAACTAATGATTAATAATTAAATATGAAGAGACATGATATATGGAAGGTCATGTCTCTTTTTGAAAGGGCACCCCTGTGTGGGTATATATATAGAAGCCCTCATCCTCATTGTAATATCATCTTATTCATTCTTATACAATTATTATTAAATATATTTACTATCTTTAAATGGATTATTGTGTACTGTCCTATTTATATTGGATATTTACATAGTGAACCAGCGTGGTTCACCACAAGTTCTTAGTCACTTATACTTTATTTCTAGTATTTTGGGGTTGCATTTTGTACTCCTATGGCTTGTTACAACTGTTAGTACTTTCTAGTCTCATTGACCTACTCTTTTTGGTCATTCGTGGACATTAATAAAATTATCTTATCTTATTTTACTTATTGGCCTTAATCATTTGGTTGGTCCTCTTATTAATCTTTGGGAGCCACTTGTCTTTTGTTGATCTCATTCTCGTGACATGCCATCTAAGGCTCAAAACAAATTCATGATTTTGAGAGCTGCCCAATTGTTTATGACATTAGTATAATTTTGATAAGTGGATAGGCCTGAACTTATAGAACCACAAGGACAAGGTGAAATTTGAGTATTCTGATACAAGGTGTTTTCTAGATAGAAAAATGATTGAACAACGATGTGTATTTTTGGTTAAGATTTATACTTTGGTGGAATATCAGATCTGCTTAGATAAGATAAGATAAATTTATTAATATCCAACAAATGAACAAAAGTAGGTCAACGGGACTTCAGTATATTAGTGACGTCACAGAAAGAATAAATAACAACATAGAGCATGCATTGAGAATTTTACACATCGAATATTGTGCAGAATTTTTTTATGTCAAAACTTGTACTACAACAAAGTACTACATTTACACTTTTGTTTTGTCCCCCTTTTTTTTACCATTTATACACATATATACTTGATTTCTGCTGGTGATTGGGATCACAACAGTCAAAGAAGTCAAAAGGGAAAATGCTCATTCAACTTCCTTTTAAACAGCCATTCAGATGCTGTTTAAATATAATTTAGCACCATATAGAAGGCACCAGAATGCTGCCAACTATCATTAATGACAGGCATCTGTCGTACTGCAGAAATGATAGATGGTGTCAACCTGCAACCCATTCAACATATTATAACAATAATAGTCAGCACACCAATATGTGAATTTCAGCCCTTTTAAAAAGTGGATTCAAAGGTGGTTTTCAAGAGTAGCCACAGAATACTGTCGCCCTCACGTTACAACTATTTGAGAATGTCATAAAATAGTTCACAACTATGAAGAAACTAAACTACTTAGCAAAATTTCAATGCAATGAACACAAATTTTATTGTACTTAGGTAGCCCTCTTTTCAGGATATTGAACTCCTTTTTAATGGTGGTTTTTAACTCCTTTTTAATGGTGGTTTTTCAGGACATTTCGAATGCCTTCATGCAGTGAGTTTTCTCACTATCACTGTCAAACTTTTTCTCTGTATCTCAGCTCGTGAATGCCTTCACATCCGAAAAACGAGGGTTTATACCCTCAATAGCATGCATAGTATTCTCACAACATTATCAGCAACAATGCACATCCAACAACAAGCTAAATACTCTCACAGCACAGTTTTCTTTCTCAGTGATCTCCAAGCTCTACTGGTGGTTCACTTCACAATCTTATGCAGTCAAAACTCAGACTTGCTTCTTCTTCCCTGTACTTCTTTCTGCTGGTTTCTACACTTGGACAGGTTCGCTGTACATGCACATATATTTTCTTCAAACTCTTCTCATATGAAGCTTTGATTGGCTCTCTCAAACTCAGCCATAATTGTGCCAACTTGGTTCTACCTTGAGAGTTGTAGTCATCTCGATACTTGTCGCCACCACGCCTTTGATACCATATGTAAATTTGAATGTTCTATACAAGGCACGAGTTCTCACATGAGCTCTGTCCAACCATTTAATACCTGTCCTTTTTATGTTTAAATTTAGACCAAGGGAATCACATTTCAGTACTTTCTCCCTTTTCATATGGGATGCCATCTCTCTTCCTCTTCTTTTCCACATTCAGATTTTTTTACTTTTGTATAAGAATGCTACAATGAGATGTAAGCGTTTCATCCCATAGCCCAATTGGCCTTGTGGACGCTCAATAATATTCTATTACCTTTATTTATAATTAGGGTTAAAAAGGGCATACAAAAGTGTCAAATTCTCCTTAATCCAGCACCCAATAATTACTTCCAAATAAAATTACTTTATTGAATAAATGCACAGCTGAGTTATTAACGAAACATTACAGCGGAAGCATAAATAAGAAACCATACACAAAATACACACGTAATTTCTGGGTAAAATACCCTTGGAAAAACCCCTAAGGGAAAACCAATACCTTGTTGATTTAATTTGGTAAAATCCCGGGCTCCCTTCCTTGGATAATGGCCTACTTGAGGAAAATACAAATCAGCAAAATAGCCTAGCCAATCGCACTTGGCTGTTATACTTTTGCTGCCCCTTTGCTCCTTTCCTCGGACCTTGCCGCTACACACTTGGATGAAATTCCTTCTCCACCCACTCAATGAGATCTCACTCACGCATTGTGTGTGTGTGTGTGTCTACTCCTCTCACTTAGGTTGCCTTTTATAACCTTGAGTTTACCTTAAATCCAAAACCCTAGATCTCCAAAGTAATCAACGACTGAGATCTAATCTTGTGTTCACTTGAGATCGATGACTATGATTTAATTTAATTACTAATGTCAAAAACCTTAGCATTTAATTAAATTAAACTCACTTTATTATTAAGACATTCACTTAAATAATTAACTTATAAAGTGAATTTCCTAAGGATCATAGGAGTATTAATGTCTCCCACACGTTAGACACACTAACTCATGTGGGAGTATCTGTCCGATTCTATTAAAACATCAACACTCCCTCTTAGCGAGGAAGGTACTTCCACCACCTAGAGGTGGCTTTGTCTTTGCTATCATATCCGCTACCATGGCTTCTCTCCAATTCACTTGATCGACTGCTCCCTTTGAACAATAAGCTATCCCTGCCATCTCGTTTGGACTCTTCTTTGAAGACTTGCTGCCTTTGAACATGCTCTTAGAAGCCTCTTGTTCTTGAGCATCATGCATGGCCATCTCATACCATGACTCCTTCGTGATAGACTTGGAAGGCTGCTCCTTCGCACTTGAACCTAAGGCTGACTCCCTCTGAGCTACTCAACCTTTGGAGCTACCTGTTCCTTGTTCTCTGCCACTTTGTTGCTTGCCATTGCTCGCATAGGCTGGCCCTTTAGCCTATACAAGTTACTCTCTCTAACTCCAAGAACCACTGCCGTGTCTGAGCTAGATCCTCTGGGCTTGATCAACGCATGTCCATCCTGAAACGTTATGTCAAATCCCTTCCTCTCAATTGCTAAGACTGAGAGCACACTTCTCGTGAGTTCTGGCACCCATAACACATTCATCACTCTTAACTCGCCTATTGACTCCATCTGGAATGGCATTGTCCCACTTCCCTTTACTGCATGCTTGGTGCCCACACCAAGTTCCACATGCACGTCTGAGTTTGACTCTGTGAAGCTATCGAACAACTCCCGTGCTCCTGTCATATGACATGTAGCTCAACTATCTAGCAGCCACACACCAACTGATATGGTGCTTGAGGAAGTCTAGGAAACAAGTAAGAATTCCTATTCAAATTTCAAACTTCTTGGCAAACTCATCCACTCGAGCCTTTGTTGACACAACTACTTCTAGTTGCGTCATGTTTCTGCCCTTCTTCCTCTCCGGACACTGTGAAGCATAGTGTCCCTTCTTATGACAGTTAAAACACTTGACCTTACTTAGGTCCTTTCCTGTGCCATCTTGTGAAGATGAATCTCCACCTGTGTTCTTCTTGACCCTCCCATTGCCCTTCTTTGCCTCCCAGAGCCTCTCGACGAGTCTCTTCCTAGATGCAATCATCCCACAATTGGTTGAAGTCTAGAAGCTTCTCTTGAGCATAAATGCCTTCGATGAATGAAGTCTAAGGCTTCGTGAAACCATTCAAGGCCACCCTCACTAACTCCACATCTGTCATTGTCTTGTCGATTGCCCCCAACTGATCAATAACCTGAGTGATCCTGGTGAGATAATTGGTCACTAAATCAGTGTTGAACATCTTGGTGTTCCTGAGTCAGTCCCTCAATACCATATTCCGGTTCTCAATATTACTCTAAAACAAATTTGTCAGAGTCGAGAACATCGTATTGGCTGACTTTTTTCAGATAGGTGAGGTATAAGATGATCCCTCACCAAATATAAGATCATCCACATTGCCTTGGCCTCCCTTGCCTCATGCTTCCCTAACTCTGCAGGATCTGTTGGTGCGGTCACTGCGGAATTTGCATGACTCCACAGTCCATTCTTCTTCAAGAGAAACATGATCCTCACTTTCCATAGAAGAAAGTTAGAGGCACCCTTCAACCAATCCTCATGCCTCAAACCAACTACTGCCATCTCCAAGATCTGATCTTAACCCAAAAAACGCAACACTGAAATTGCAATCTACTGAAAATATGTGCCTAGTCCTTCAGGCACAAAAAACGAATAATTTTACTAGCTACCCAGATTCCTATCCGGGACTTGTTGCTCGCTGCCTGGACTCTGCTGCTCGGACCCGCTTCCCGTTGCTCGGACCCCTACTCGAAGTTGCCTGCAACCTTCTGCTGTTGTTGACCAAGCGAACCTATTGGCTGGCTGCTGTGCCAGCGGCTTGGCTAGTTGGCTAGCGACCCTGCTGACGATTGCTGGTGGTGGTTATCCGCCCGCCTTTCTCCCAATGCCCATACCCTGCCTCCCGCCGTTGCTCCTTTGCTCATCACCCGTGCGTCCTCTATTGTAGCATGGCCGTTCACCTCAACTCCCGGTTGTCGGAGCTCACACCCAACAACTCACGCGACCACTTTTCTTTTGCTGGCCCAATACCACACTGCTTACACTTGCTCTCTCTGTCGGCCTGTTCTTTCTTCCGTAGCTACACCTGTAGCCCACACACTTCCTTGCTAGTGGCTGTGGTTGCGGTTGTTGTTGCTCCACAACCCAACTCCTCTGCTCACCCGTGCGACCACAAAAACCCACGCGGCCTGTCCACCCTCTTAGCTCGATCCCCAATCGACACCCACACACCAACTTAGTCGGATTTGTTCACTGCTGTAGCCAATCCATACGACGTATGGTGACTGTATAGTTCGTACGACGACTGTATGGTTGTACGATTATTTTTTTATTTTGGATTTTACCTTTCACCCGCAGCCCTGTAACGTGACAAAAAAAGTTACTCTAATTCCCCTTTTAATTGTTCACAAAGCTTCATAGTTATTTCCGTTGGTATCACTGTGGTTGTTATAGAGATTCTTTTAATAATGTTTTTTGTTTTCAACTTTCTTTAATTTCTCACTTCAATTTTTAATTCCTTGGCTTATTAAATTCTCCCTTTTATAATAACTTTTTCCAATTTGAAACTATACAACTTTTATGTATATACTTACAAGGTTAGAGATATAGATATCTTAATAATTCTTGTATAGGGTTGTTTTAGGCTTAGCTTTTGATTCAGCCTTAAGAATTTGGTAATTCTTTCTTTTTAACCTGATTATGGGATGCGATGCTTGGATTGGACCACATGATTTCTTATTGCTAGGATATTCCACTTCACCACATTTGCAGATTGTACCTAGTGTAAACCCATTGGTGTTGATTACAACACTTGACCCAATAGGGACATTGAGTGAGGCATGCAACAAAGGTAGCCAACTTGGGGGATTGACCTTGAGACCTCTTGCATGAAGCTCGAATCCCATCAGACTTATTATTATGTAATGTTATATGAATATATATGATATTCATTACATATGAATTATAATTCTTCTTTACCACTTGAATTCAATGAATTGTTCTTAGAGGTTTGTGGTGTAAGTGCCCAACTACATAACCATTCAGCTCCTAACACCATATCCATCCTACCGAGTAGTAGAGCGTAAAATCTTGTCCATAGTTCCAAGTTTTGTATTCATACTAAAATATTAAGGCATCTTCTGATGTCTTTGTCTTGTCAATTTGCAATTGTAACCGTAAGATCTTTGGTAGGGTATACAAAAAGGTTTAGTTTTTTGGCAAAATTGACATCTGTTATGAACATAAAAATACATATAAACAGGTATAAATAGGTAATAATTAATAATATAAATAACTAATGATTAATAATTAATTATGAAGAAACATGACATATGAAAGGTCATGTCTCTTATGAAAGGACACTCTTGTGTGGGTATATATATACAAACCCTCATCCTCGTTGTCATATCATCTTATTCATTCGTATACAATTATTATTAAATATATTTACTGTCCTTAAATGGATTATTGCGTACTGCCCTATTTATATTGGATATTTACATAGTGAACCAACTTGGTTCACCACAGTGGTATCATAGCTTTGTTTTTCTGATCCTGGCCATTGGCTGATTTGGCTTTTGGCCAACCTCCAATTCTTAGAGTTTCTCTGATCTGGTCTTTGACCACAATTGGGCTTTTGGCCATTAAAAGTTCAAATTCTGTCAAGAGTGCAAAATTCCGTGAAAAAAAGAAAGAATTACTCTGCCGAAAATTTACAA
>SNQJ01S0002756.1:256700-269368 GCA_010110895.2 Picea sitchensis | reverse complement strand
TGTCCTCCTGGGAGATAAATTCGAAAATAAAGTATCCTCGCCCGACCGCGTAGCATGTCACACTATTTGTTATCAGAGGCCTCTAGTTTCGCTGTATCCAGTTATCTGTGGATCTGGATGAGGGCCAGAGTCCCATAAACTGTCCGATAAGTCCCCGTTCAAAGAGGGATAGGGAAACTTTCATTGGATGTTCAGGAGGAAGGTCGATTTCTGGAATATCATCCAGTTTCTTGACAAAACTCGGAGCTTCTGAGACGGTCGACTTCTTGCTGCAGGCTTCTACCAGGCGTCGAAAGGAGGCGGAGGGGGAAGGAGGGGGCGGCGGCTCCCCTCCTTGGGCTGCCATGGCAGCACACTCAGAACCCTAACGTAACCGAGCTAGGTCAGGTGCGCGCGCGATTTTACTGTTCCCATGTCTCACAGCCCTGCTACCAGCGAATCGGAAGGCTGAAGACTCGGGGCCCCCTCCTACAGGCACGAATTGATGCTGAAAGGAAGCGGTCTTGCCCTCCTTTCCTCCACACTGTAATGTGGCTTCAACTCGGCCCTATCTCCGCGGATCAACCTGCAAACACAGCTGGCTCGGCTTCTGCGTTACGGCCCTGCTAGATCGCGGCCTCTCAGCCCAGCAATCAACCAAGTCGCAGCCCTACCCTTGTAGCAGAGCTCGATTTCCTCAATTGTACATGCATTATCAGCATGTGTTCTTCCGAATTTTATTAGTATTGTGGTGTTTATATTTTCTGTGGTTCCTTTGAGTTTTTGGGTCTCTTGGGTTACATTCTTTCTGTTATTGCACATGCAAGAATTTGAGATGGGTATTCATTAACCCTGTCACTTCTTTTTGGCTATGGTTGACCATGTTTTCGAGTTGGTTATCTGCACACTGTCACTCGTATTTCAGTCACCTTCACTCCTAGTTGTATTTGAGTTGGGTCCTGGTTATATTTGAGTTGGGTACTCACATACCCACTGTTATATTTTGGCCATGGCCACTCTTTGTGAGGAGTTCGGTAATTTTAAACCCACTCCCATCTTGTATTTAAGCTTCCTTCTAAGCTGTGCTCTCTCAAGGGCATTTGTGTTGGGTATTCACACATCCACACCTCTGTTGTATTTGAGCTCTCTAAGTTGTGTTCAAGCTCTGAGATCATATTTGGGCTTTCTTCTCAGTTGTGCTCTCGCAGGCGTATCTGTGTTGGGTATTCACAGCCCACTCCCTTATCGTTTTTTAACACTCTCAGTAGTGTTCGAGCTTTTTCAAATATATGTAGTTGCATCTTCCCACTCTAATTTCAGTTACCATTTATTTTATTACAGTTGGGTACTCCCATCTCTTCTGTCTTACATGATGTTCCTTTCGACACTTCTAGATGGGCAGATAAGTGGCACTATTCTTCCAGTAGATGTGCAGTGTGGTTTGGATGCATCTTTAAGCCCTCATCCATGGATGTGCAGGTCAGTGACAGTGTTTTCCAGCAGATGAGCAGTTCAGTGGCAACATTATTTCAGCAGATGAGTAGTTCAGTAATTGCTTTCTTTGAGGAGATGAGCAGCTCAGAGTTGATTCTTATACAGTATGTTTCTTCTGTCACTTCTTTATCAGATGGGCAGTTCAATATCATAGTCTCCCAGATGATGAGCAGTGTGGTGGCAACATTCTTCCAGTAGATTATTGGGTCCACTTTTGTATTGTGTCAGGTCATCACATACCCACTCTCTCTTCTTCTGTCTATGACTAACTCTTCATTGAGTTGGGTATACCCACCCACTCACTTTTGTTCCTTCTCTCTCTTGTATTTATGCCTTTTACAACACTTATTTATCAGCTAGACAGATCAGGATGATATCCCCCCAAATGATGAGCAGTTCGATGTTGATGATGGTTGGTTATTCATAAATCCTTCCACATTTGTATCGAGTTGGATCATCGCAAACCCACTCTCTTATTAGAGCTACCACTGTCTCTCTATTGAGTTGGGTATGCCCATTCCTTTTGTACTTTATCATCTTTCTCCATGACACATGCTGAGATTATTGGGGGGGGGAGTTGAAATGATTGTAATTTTCACTTGTGGTTATTAGCTATTATGGTTAAGCACCCTCATTATTGTATTACTAGGCTACGGTTTAAAAGCCAACCTAGTCAACTTTATTTTATATTATTCTAAGTTTCCTAGGCCAACCTGGGCGTTTCTGTGGGTCCAGAACCCCCTTATGGGTGAAGGCCCCACACCTCATAACTTGTGTATAAATGCACATGTCATGAGCCATTTCTACCTATCATATTCATTTATTTAGTGATTGATTCCTTCAGTCTATGGGTACTCACATCTTGGGTTTTTTTTTTCAAGCTTTTCACATTTGTGTTTGGCATATCTTACTCTATAGCACACCTCTACTACAGCTGTAGTGCACTTGATAAGGGTTTATTCAGTGCTGCTCTCTTTCTCTCTTTTATTGCAGATTGTAGGGTTTGTTGGTGAATCCATTTGGTCCTCTCTCTCTCTCTCTTATGATCTTAACGTTATGTTGGGTGAGTTTTCTTAGTTATTCGGTATTGAAAAAATAATATTGACAGCTAAGGCAATGATAAGAACTTGATAGAAACAACAGGAAAGTAAGGATGATAAGCTTATAAATTTGAAAGGTTAATTGGATGTGTTGATCACTATTTATATATTTGGAGAAAAAATAGAGGAACCAAAAATAATGGGAAAAATTGTTGAGTTTTGGAAAGGCATTGGTAGTGGAATGTATCTGAGGAAGGAACTTTCTTTCTTTTTATCTATAATTTACATACTCTTTGATGATTTGTATTAAGGAATTCTTCTTTTCAAATTTTGTTGTTAGTATAATTTTTTTAGCCTACTGACATTTTCAGAGCATTGTCACTACAGGATGCTGCAGCATTTACGTCCAAGCAAAATCAAAATGGAGGTGACTCTGTTGGCATGAAGTCACTAAAGGCTTTGGCACTTCTTGGGGCAGGGGTGTCTGGCTTATTTGGATTTGCAGGTATAGCAGCTACTGATGAGACAGAACATGGCTTAGATTGCCCAAGCTACCCATGGCCACATAAGGGAATTCTAAGTTCTTATGATCATGCATCGTAAGTGGATTGCTAGACTCTAAATTTCATTTGTGTACCCAAAAATACTTAACTCCAGCACTTGGACTTATCTAAGAAGAAGTTGTTTGTAAAGTGGCAGTAATGTGACCTGTTACCTGAACCTTTTTCTGTTTCTCTATTTTGCTTCAAAAATTCAAGAATTCGGCGTGGACATCAGGTCTTTCAGCAAGTTTGCGCATCTTGCCATAGTATGTCCTTGGTCACCTACCGTGACCTTGTTGGAGTTGCCTATACTGAAGAAGAAGCAAAAGCTTTAGCAGCAGAAATAGAAGTCGAGGATGGACCAAATGATGAAGGTGAAATGTTTTCACGACCTGGAAAATTAAGTGATCGTTTTCCTAAGCCTTATGCTAATGAACAGGCAGCAAGATTTGCCAATGGAGGGGCCTATCCTCCAGACCTCAGCCTGATTACAAAGGTACAAAATGTTGCTATATCCATAGCATATGTTTAAGACTTAAGGCACAATTGCAAAGTTGTATATTACTTGTAATTAATGGGTTTTCTTGTTTGTTAGGCACGCCATAATGGTCAGAACTATGTATTTTCCTTGCTCACTGGATACCGTGATCCACCGGCTGGAGTTTCGGTAAACACTTTTATTGAGATTTTGGATTTACTTAGCTACAATATATCCAATTATTTAGTGCAAGTTGTCAATGGAGAAATATTTTAATATTTCGAAGATGCAAACTTTGTGAACAGATTCGAGAGGGATTGCACTATAATCCTTATTTCCCCGGTGGTGCGATAGCCATGCCTAAGATGCTTAATGATGGTGCGGTTGAGTATGAAGATGGAATACCTGCAACAGAATCTCAGGTATGAAAACCTTCAGTACAAATTTCAAAACTAAGAAAAAAACAAAAAGCAGACTTTTTTAGCCTTTCTGTTCATCACAAATGGCTTGCCAACAATTGAGAACAGATGAAATCATGGGTAATAATATTTAATGTTAACTGTGCAGATGGGAAAAGATGTTGTCACGTTCTTGTCCTGGGCAGCTGAGCCTGAAATGGAAGAGCGAAAACTGGTAATCTTGTTTTTATTTTTGACATTTAATTCTACTTTTGATTGAAATTTCACATTTTACCTTTATTGAATATTAATTGATTTCAGTATACTGTATATTTGTAATGCTTTGCCTTAGCAGTCAAAATAGTATTTTTTATATATTCTTTTGTATGTTAACAGATGGGGTTCAAATGGATATTTATTTTTTCACTTGCTCTTCTTCAAGCTGGTTTCTATAGGAGATGGAAATGGGCTCCTGTTAAATCACGTAAAATGATTCTCGATGTTGTGAATTAATTTAGGTTTTTGACCCGTATGCTTTGGTGCATTGGAAGGTCCAAAGCATTATTTTATTTTTAAAGAAAAATTATTTTCTCAAATGTAACATGTTATTTGAATTGTCAATAAAGTTCAGAAATAGCATTAGGTTTGGTATGGAATATACCACAGTGCTATGTGACAATTCTCTGCCTGGAATGTTAATTTTTATCATTGACTCATCTTTCTTCAGATTTGAGCTTTGCATTGAGTATTCATACAATGGTGTCAGAAGATGTGGTATGAAGAGGACATGACTCTGATACCTTGTATGCTTTGAAGGGAAAACTGCAAACCCTTTCCAAAATCATGCTCTTAACCTTTGTTCTCAAATTCTATTTTTGTTAAACTTGAAACTGAGTAATTGTTATTTTGCTCTCGTCAATTTCAGAGGCATTACAATGGTAATATTGCATCGGCTTGTTATTTAGATTTTTGTGGTGATATTTCAATGGATATGTTTTCTGTCTTGTCTGCCCCATTTTGTCTAGGGGTTATGCGCCTGTCCAAAACTAGAATGCTGGAGTGATTTAGTTAGGAGAAC
The DNA here is from genome assembly GCA_010110895.2 of Picea sitchensis. Lineage (NCBI taxonomy): Eukaryota > Viridiplantae > Streptophyta > Pinopsida > Pinales > Pinaceae > Picea > Picea sitchensis. The sequence goes on along the minus strand of SNQJ01S0002756.1, from coordinate 264,359 downwards.
TAGTTGCGTTGTCTTATTGGTTGTGTATGTGACCAGGGCCAGTGAGGACTTGCAATGTGAGGTGGCAATACCTTTTAATTTTGGTTACTATATTCTTCAATAGCTGGATCAATTTCTTTTATTAACTAGCTATCTGGTTTGAATTTGAAGCTTTTAGTATATACCCATTTAGGTATAAGGTATTTTTAGGTTGTTTGGTATCATTGTGCTGTCTAGGTCCTAACAATGAGGATGCGTATTGTGGGATGACTGACCAAGAACTCTGTTACCATTTGGTGTTTTTAAACCATTCATAATTTTTTGGTTGATGGTTTTAATTACATTTTGTTGCTGCTCTCAATGAGGAAATAAGCCTTTCCAAGGCTGGCCTTGGAAAGTTCTCTATTTAAGTCAAATCAAATTTATTTGAATTCCTCTTAGACGAGCATCTAGAGTCTCCCAAGGTATTTTAGTGCATTGTGCTTTTCATCATTTCAGGTTAATAACTTTATTATAAACCTATGAAGCACTAGCTTAGCTTACTTTGATATTGCTTGGCCCCATTTCTTCATAAATCATCATTTAATATTCAACTTTTATATACGATTAGATAGTTTTCTTTTGATAACTCGCTGCTTATTTTTTACAAGGAAAAAATAGAGTAATTTTATTAGAGGTAACAAAATTACATGAGCATAATACAATGGGTGATATTTCAATCACTCCTATTGGGTCGATGTTTGAATAGATCGAGAGGTCTAAGTCTGAAAAAGATTGGCTAATTGTGATAGCAGCATAGAGAAGAACCATAAAAACAAAATAGACTATTACAAATCTGGGGGCTACTGAGCCTCCCTGGCAACAGTTAAGTACAATTATAAACAAAAAGAAATAGTACCACAGTACTACATAACATCAACATAGCTCAGAATTTTCTTCCTGTAGCATTCAAACGGTATGAAATTTATCAATAACTCAACTATGACACAGTGAGAGTCTTAAAGCCAGGATTCATGAAAATAATAAGAAATTTACCCTTGGAGGTACTCTTTGATCTCCCAAGTGCTTTCTTTTTTTTTCAGGCTGTCCTTGGATAGTCGATCAGTTTCCATGTTTTTTCCCCTGTATACGTGAGCAAAAGTGACGTGAGTGAAAGAAGATTGCAATTGCATGATTTCTGCGGATATAGGTTGTCGCATGAAGTTTCTTAGCTCATAATCGCCTTTCATCCGTTGGATCACAAGGAGGGAGTCCCCAAGGACTTGTATTTGAGAATTTCCTTTTTCAAGAGTAAGGATTAAAACCAATTTAAGGGCTGAGTTCACTGTGATTTTTGGACGAATGACCAGTACCGGCTTTGAAATTGAGGAAATGATTTTGTGAGAAGCAGAGTATTTCCTCCGCTCCTCCTTAGGTGGAGTGCCTTGGGAGGCTCCATCGAAAAATGCCCAGGGAATTTGAGTGCCAATGTTTATATTAGAGCTCCAAGCACGATGAGGGACAGAAGAGAATTAGGGAAAGGCACTTAAAATATTGAGACTTTGGGAAGCACATTTGAATGAGTGTTCTTATTAACAATTTTTTTTTTTTGCGTTTCTTGCTAACCAGATTCCCCAAGGCAATGTGAAAGGCAGAGCTTTGAATTCTTCTATTTCCTTGTCTTTATGCAAATTCCTTAAAGCTACTTCAATTGAGTCCCCTTGCCATTTGGATTTCAAGCCAGGAAGTCCTTCAATTTCATTCCAGACTTCTTTGTGAAGGGTAAGGAGAGGATGAGATGATTGTTTGTTTCCAAATCTAATTCACGTAATCTGCATCTTCTAGGGTCCTCGTAGCTTCTTTTTTGTAGCAGATCCCAGATTAAGGCTCTATTGTTTAGAAGAAGCCACATAAATTTTTTAGCTACTGCAGAGCATTTGTATTTCCAGAGTGTTTTCCACCACTAGAGTGATGGCTGGTTGAAGCCTTCCATGGCCAGAGATTTATATCTGAGTATGGGTTTGTATCCCCCTGAGGGGTTTGGAGACCAAAGAAGTTCATCCTCCTATTCATTGATGAAGATACTGCACTTTCAAAAACAGTGTGTGTAGGAGTTCTAGATCTCGGCACATTCCTTATTGAGATCCAAATCTCTCAAGGATAGCCATTGCTGTTGTTTGGAGTGTTTTGCTTGACCTCTTGCTATATGATCAAGAGTGTACAAACCTTTTGATCTTAGGTCACGTATGAGGGGTATGGGCAATCTGTGCTTATCTTTGCTTCCAATCTAGGGGTCAAGGCCAAGCTGGACCTTGTGCCCCTTTCCAACCCTCCAAATTATCCAATTCCCAATTAAGGGGAAAGCGACGAGAATGGATTTTCAATTGATAGAAGAATTTTGGACTCTTTTATTTGGGGATCGGATCTAGTCTTTGATGGAGAGGGGGCCAATATACTTATCTTTTATTGTTTGTGTCCAAAGACCTTTTCCTCTGAGAAGCCTCTAGACATTCTTGGCTGCCAAGGTTTTGGAGAAAAGAAATAGGTTTTTTAGTCCTCACTCCCCTTGGCTCTTTGGGACGGCTAGGTTTCTCCAAGAGACTAGAGCCATTCCATTCTTCTCCTGGTCTCTTGTCTAGATAAAATGGTAACAAAGATGTTGAATTTTGTCCAGTATCTCTTTCAGTATCCAAGCAAGAGACATCCAGTACATGGGATGGCCTCAAGGACTAATTTTACTAGGAGTAAGTGGCCACCGCATGATAGCCATCTGTTGCACCATGAGTTCGATGTTTTTTTGATCTTGGCTATGAACCGTTTCTAATCTCCCCTGAGATATAAGTTAGCCTTAAGGTGCAAACCTAGCTACTTAAACTCAACCTCAAAGGAAGAGGTCATGAAAGGGAAAATATGACCAATATAGTGCTTCTCATGCTTAGAGAGGCCCCAACTAATTACCAGAGACTTAGAAGAATTTATAATCATTCCCGTTGTTGTGCAAAATAAGTCTAAAATTTCCTTGAGTTTATCCACCATACACTTGGAGCCATCACAAAAAATTAGGATGTCATCTACAAAAAGTAAATGAGAAATAGAGCAGGAGCTACCAATTAAGATACCTTTGAAGAGTCGATTGCCGACGCTGCCACGAGAGCTCTGCTTAAGCCTTATGCTACTAGGAGGAAGAGCAAGGGGGAGAGTGGACATCCTTGTTGAATGCCTCTTTCAGATTTGAAGAAGGGTGAAGCCAACCTATTGATTAAAATTGCAAAAGTCATAGAGCTAGTGCATGCCATTACCTAAGCCACAAAGTGTACACTGAAACCCAAATGAGTGAGTATGAGCTGAAGGAAGAACCAACTCTATCGAAGTCATTGGAATGCTCTACTTAGGCTATCATGGCGTTCAAGTTTTTTGTTTTCACAGAGTGAAGGATTTTCTGAGCAACGCCATCTGCCTCGTGAATTTGGCATCCATCGAAGAAGACAAACTGCTCCAAAGATTTTTTTTTTGAGAGAGTTTCTTTTAGTCAACACGAGATAATTTTAGAGATGATCTTATATATACTATTGTAGAGTGATATTGGGTGAAAGTTCTCAAATCTGGTTGGGTGGTTCATCTTTGGGATAAGTGGAATGAAAGTGGCGTTGAAGGTACTCAGGACTTTCCTAGAAATCCTCGTGGCTTCCATTACCCTCTGAAGATCCTCCTCTATGAAGTCATAGCAACTAAGGAAAAATTCTATGGGTAACCCATTTGGTCCAGGACTCATCTTTCTGAAAGTGGTGAAGGGTTTTGAGTAGTTCCTCTTTTCCCACCTCTTCCATGAGGTATTGATTGTCTTTCGGGCCTACAAATCTAGAGAAGAAACCGTAAAGCCAAAGAATGGCATCTATAGTGGCTTGGTTATCCTCTTTAAAAAGGGTTTGAAAGTGGGTGACCCCTTCGAAGGCAATATCATTAAAATTTTCAGCCCATGAGTCGTCCCCTCTATCTATTTTTTGGATTGGGTTGATGCTTTTCCTACAATTTGCAAAATGATGGAAGAATTTCATGTTGTTGTCCTCGACCTCAAGCCATATTGCCCTGTTTTTTAGGCACCATTCCCTTTCTTTTCCATAAGCATTTTTCTTCTTTGTTTTTAATTGACAAAGCTCTTCCTTCTGTGAATCCATTAGGTATTCGAAGCCCTCCACAGAGAGTTTGGAGGTTATGGCTTCTTCTACTCCCTGAAGGAGTCTATCATCATTTACCCATTTTTCCTTTGACCATTGGATTGCTAATTATTTAGCCTTTTTCAGATTCGAGTGAAACTGGATGGCTGCAAATTCATTAAGCGAATTATTGATGGGGACCCAGACATTCTTCAATATTTGAATGAAATCTTGATCCTTGAGCCATTTAGGGTTTAACTTGAATGGACTTGGGGGCTTTCCCAGTGCAGGGGCCACTTCCAGCAGAACCAAATTGTGGTTGGAGTCTTTTAAAGTAAATATTAACTTATAATGTTCAATTAGATATTAGACTTCGGCATTAATAAAGTCAACTTGACTTTAGATTATTTTATGTTTTAATGTCTTATTTCACTTTATTGTGTTTCTCGGTCTATCATCTACATTTATAAAGTGGATTGACTTGACTTGCTTGTAATCCTATATAAGAAAAATTTCCCTATTTTCATCAAGTAATACAATACGGACAACTCTTTCGAGTTATCTTGGTTTCTTTATGTGCTCAATTTTTGTAATATGGTATCAGAGTTCAGCTAGAGCCACATAGTAGGTGAGAGCGTGAAGACGATAGAGACAGATCGAGGGATCACTAGCGTAGCACATCAAAGAACCAAAAGGGTTTCATTGAAACCAGGGATTGTTTAGTTTTTCTTTTCGAAACAAGGTTAATTTTTTATTTGGAACTTCGTTTTCAGCCACCATAGAACTTTCAGCTGTTGTTTTTAGCTGTCATTCCTAATGGTCGTACGGAATAGTATTACCATTGTACATAATCCATACGGAATTGCTCAAAAAGGTGTAGTAAAAATCAATTTATGGCCCAAATGATCTAATTTCTCAGTTTCCTTGACAATATAAATGAATTGGAAGCAGATTGAAGCTGTTTTTTTTCCTATATTGGTGTCCAAATTATCTAATTTCTCAGTTTCCTTGACAATATAAATGAATTGGAAGCAGATTGAAGCTGTTTTTTTTCCTATATTGGTGCCCAAATTAGCAGATATGGAAGTTTTAGCTGCTGATTTGTTATTTTTCAGCAGATCCAAGGAGAAATTGATTTTTTGGTGTTACTTATGAATAGATCTGAGTGATTTTGAACTGGTGGTGAGTAGATTTTCCTATATCTGCGTGTTTTTGGGCTGTTATTTTATAAATCTGCAAGATTTTAAGCATATTACTATGTTCTTGGGTTATTTTAACCTTCACCTATGGCATCTTTACCCAACATTATGCTAGAAGGGAGTGAGAAGTTCACATGCAAGATCTACAACACATGGAAGCAACATATGCTAACAATTTTTAAGTACAAGTGCTTAGCGAATATTGTCCTTGGTAAGTTTATCCGACCTACAATAGCAGGTAAAGACCAGGATAAGTTTGATGAGAAAGATAGAGAAGTTGTGATGTTGATTAAGTTGTCTGTGATAGATGAGATGCTTACAAAGGTCCAGACGGTTAAGACTTCATCAACGATTTGGAAACATTTGAAAGATTTGCATGAGACATCAGACAAGGGCAAAGCCTTCTTCCTGAAGAACACGCTGTTTTTGATGATGATGGAGAAACATGCATTCCTCTAGGAGCATTTTCTCAAGATCAAAGATATTGAGAACAATTGAAGGCCATTGGTCGGGAGATGGAGGAAGAAGACATGGTGGTAATCACATTGAAAATTTTACCACATGCTTACGAGCACTTTATTGAGACCTTGAACATCACATCTACGAATGTTGACCTAAAGTTTGATGAGCTTTGCAATAAACTCTTATAGTAGGACAGATGGAAGAAATAGTTCGGTAGTAGCAGTGAGACAAAGGGTTTTGAGCAAGCCTTTGTTGCCAAATTAAAATGAAAGGGAAAATGAGCCAAGAAGAAAGGACATATCAATGGTGAGGCTGTCACCAAGGATCATAAGACCATCAAATGCCATTATTGTGGCAAGGAGGGCCATATGAAGAAGCAATGTAGAAATAAGGTGGTTGACCAGGAAACCAAGCAGGGAGGGCCTCAACAACGGGCTCATGTTGTGTAGAGCATACAGAGGAGAATGAGTCAACCTTCTATGCATTTATGGCCATGACACAAGTAGATCAACCCATGTCATTTTCTTGGTTCATTGATTCATGTGTATCATGTCATTTCACCAATAGTTGGGATTGGTTGACAGAGTACACGCCTTGTTCTTCCAAGGATTCAGTGATCTTCGATGCTGGTGAGGAGTATACAATTGTTAGCAAAGGAAATGTGCAGATTTCCTTTGGAGGAAAAATGCTAATCTTCCTCAATGTATACTACATGACAGGTATGGAGCTTAATGTGCTTTCAGTTAGTCAGATTATGCGCGCAACCCTCAACAAGATGTCGACTTTAGCAATCACAAGTGCTACGTAGTTGACAAGGAGACCAAGAAGACTATAAGGTGTCGAGGACAACAAATTGTTCATATTGGTGGATATTAGACATGTCAAAGAGCATGCACTAGCATCCAAGAGTGCATAAGATATCAATACACTATGGCATCAAAAGTATGGGCACCTATACTTGATCTACCTCTTAGTGGGCGTGAGAGAATTTGGTAGATGGACTTCTGGAGATTCAACAACAGATCTAGGGAGTTTCGTGGAGCTTGCCAAGCATGGAAGCAACATAGAGCACCATTTGATGAAGGACAAGTGTGGAGAGCACAGAGAATCCTTGAATTGGTTCATTTAAACATTTTTGGACCAATGAACATGGCATCAGTCATCGGTGCCAGGTATTTCCTTCCATTTGTTGATGATTATAGTAGGAAAATGTGGGTGTATTTTTTGAAACTGAAATATAAAGTGTTTAATGAATTTCAAAAGTTCAAAACTTTAGTAGAAAAAGAGTCAGGTTGTCACATTACCTCTCTTCGGTTTGATAATGGTGGCGAATTGTGTTCCAAAGAACTTAATAATTTTTGTGCTAAATATGGGATCAAAAGATAATTCACTACACCTTACACTCCATCGTAGAATGGAGTGGTTGAAAGGTGAAACTGCACTATCACAGAGATGGCTAGGTGTATGTTGCAGAACAATTGTGTTCCAAACAGGTTTTGGGTTGAGGCAATTTTCACAACAGTATACATGCTGAATAGATATGCAACAATGGAGGTGAAGTTGAAGACTCTAGATGAAGCATGGTATGGAAGAAAGCCTAAAGTTGATCATATTAAAGTCTTTGCTTCTATTGTCTACACTTGGATTCCAGATGAAAAGCGAACCAAGTTAGATCCAAAGAGAAAAAAGATAGTGATCATAGGGTACAACGACAATCATAAATCCTACATGTTGGTTGATATTGACACCAATAAGGCGAGCTTTAGTAGAGATGTTGTTGGTGAGGAAGTTGGACCCTTCCACACTTCTCCTGAATTCAAAATTACTCAGCAACCAGTGGTGGATAAGGATTCAAGTGTCAAACTTAAGGTAGTTCCACCTGAAGG
>SNQJ01S0002756.1:226288-254773 GCA_010110895.2 Picea sitchensis | reverse complement strand
AAAAGAATTCCCATAATGATAATTGGATTTCTCATAGCCCTATGAGGCTTATTTATACATGAAAAATCATTGAGAAGTGGATGGGACCGAATCCCAATGCTCAGATTTCAAATTTACAATTTTAGATAAAATCCTCAAAAATCCGGGTTTTATTGCAATTTCGACAGATTTGAGTTAGTCCCCCACCCATATCTTCCAAACCAATTCTAATTTTGAAAAACTGCCCGCGTTATACTCAATTTGCCATATTCTAGACAAAACCCATTTTGTAGAATTTCTAGATCTGATGACATCTGCATGGAAATCGAGGCGCAAGATGGCAGTTTGAATTTTTCAATAATTTTAGCGGAATCGGTCCCTTGAGCTGGAGGTCCACATGTGTGAGCTGGGTGAATTATTCCTCACATGTACGCATGTAAACGTGGCTCTGGACAAAACTCATGTACCCAATTTTCCTCTAGAAGCTTTCCAAAATTTTGAATTATTTCTAGTACCAGATTAACACAGTGGGTACCGGATTAGAACAATTAGTACCAGAATCTTGTAGCCAGGGGTTTAGTACCATATGAACACAGTCATGACTATGGGTACCGGACCAACACGATGGTAATACTGGATGGAGCTAGTACCTGAATAGGCGCAATCTGGTACCGGATGAAGCTGGTACGGGAAGAGACAACGAGCTGATACCGAATGAATGCAAAGGTAGTACCGGATCACTGCAGAGTATTGGATGACATGGAGTGTGGGTACCGAATGACTGTGCATGTACCATATGACTGTAGAACCTTGTGGTATCGTATGACTTGGAGTATCAGATGACTTGCAATGCAAGTACCTGAACAAGAACAATACAGGATTAAACCATCATTGACAAAACTATTGTATAATCATCCTTTTAATCACTAAAAATATGGAAAACTATGTATTAACCACATAGGATGAATAACAAGAGATAATGGAGGTTTATGGTGTAATTAGCGATATATTATTGACGAAATGCAGAGAGAAGGTGTAATGATAAGTGTATTTGTATGACAGAAAGTATGACAAAATTGGAGCTCAACATGCAAATAGCCCAAATCAACATTCATATGACACAGATACATGTGAGGACGATAAGAATCCCAAGAAGAGACCCAAGTAATGGCACAATACCATTGGAGATGTTCGGATAGGTGAAATGATCGATGAACGATCATTGAGACGAAAGAGAAAACATAAACCAAGCACGGTCAACTTTGCTTTGATGACCAATGTTCAGGAAATCTATGAGCCACAATTGTTTGAGGAGGCGAAAGGGAGATCTGAATGGGAAAATGCCATGGCAATAGAACATGAGAGTTTGATGAAAAATCAGACTTTAGACCTCCCAACTCTTCCACCAAAGGAAAAACCCATTCGCTGCAAATGGGTGTACAAAGCACAATTGGTTGCAAAAGAGTTCTTAGCGAGAAAACATTGACTATGAGGACACCTTTGTTCCTACAACAAAGATGAGCACCATTTGACTTGTTCTAGCCATGGCAACACAGTTTGGCTAGAAGGTCCATCAGACGGACCTGAAGAGTGCCTTCTTGAATGGCGATTTGTAGGAAGAGGTCTACATGTATCAACCACATGGTTTTCAGGTTTCAGGGAAGGAGCATTTGATCTGCATACTGAAGAAGGCTTTATATGGTCTGAAGAAGGTACTCAGGGCATGACACATCAAAATTGATAGATACTTGGATGAACAGGGGTTCCAACATAGTCCTTTAGATTCCAATATGTATGTCAAAAGAGTTCGTAATGATATCATCCTTCTGGTCATATATGTCGATGATATCATTACTACAGGTAGCGAGGAAAGTGTTATAAAACATATCAAATCCGATATGAGCAAAACTTTTGACATGACTGGTTTAGGCCTCCTACACTATTGTCTAGGTGTAGAAGTTTGGAAAACATGTAGAAGCATTTTTGTCTCACAATCAATATATGCCAAGAGTTTGCTTGACAATTTCAGAATGACATATTGTAAAATCTCGTCTATACCTATGGAGAAAGTGACGAAACTTTCAACAAAAAATGACTCTAAGGCAGTTTATGAGTCAGTATAAAAGCAACTAGTGGGTAGCTTGATATATCTTACAACCACTTGATTTGATTTATGTTTCGCTATGAGCTTCATTTCCAGAATCATGATACCACCAAAGGTAGAGTATTGGACTGCATCTAAGCTAGTGTTGAGATATGTGAAAGGGACACTTGACTTTGGCATTTTGTACAACATAAGCAAAGACCCTCCATTGCGTGGGTATATAGATTCAAATTGGGCAGGTTCTGTCGATGATAGAAAATCTACGTTTGACTTTTGAGCCTTGGCATAGGTGCAATCACATGTACTAATAAGAAGAAACATGCAATAGCCCTTTCATCGACATAAGTAGAATATCAAGGAGCAATGAAAGGAGCATGTGAGGTAGTTTGGCCTAGGAGGATGCTTTCAAATATGCAGATGCAACAAATAGAGTCACATCCATGTTATGTGACAATCAAGAGGTTATCAAACTCGACAAGAATCCAGTCTTCCACGAGAGTACAAAACATGTTGAGGTACATTGCCACTTCATCAAACAACTTGTAGAGGATGGATTTATCGAGCTGCAGTACTATCCCACAGAGGACCAAACTAGAAACATTCTCACCAAGTCTTCGGGTTTTGAAAAATATGTAAAATTCTAGGATAAGCTTGGTGTAGTTAGTAGATTGACCATTAAGGGAGGGCGTTAAATATATTAACTTATAATGTTCAATTAGATATTAGACTTGGACATTAATAAAGTTAACTGGACTTTAGATTATTTTATGCTTTTATGTCTTATTTCACTTTATTTTGTTTCTCGGTTTATCCCACATTCATAAAGTGGATTGATTCGACTTGCTTGTATTCATATATAAGAAAGCTTTAACTTTCTCATTAAGTAATACAGTACGAAGAACTCTTTTGAGTTATCTTGGTTTCTTTATGTGTTCTGTTTCCATAATAGAGTGCCCTTCTACTGATACCTATTGTCGAATTCTGAGAATTTTTTCCAATATGTCTTATAAAATCATGAAGTGGTCGAGCCGCTTTGCTATTTGAGCCTCCCTAGTTCTTTAGTTTTTCCAAGTGGGGGTGAGCTTTGTGGGCTTGATGGCAAGGAGGCTGAATTGGTCCAAGCTTTTGATAAGAAAATCTGAGAGAGAATCCACTTGGGTTGATGGCCTTCAAACCTTAGAGGAATCAAGAGTAAAATTTAAACCCCCACCTAGGATTACTAACCCTTGCCAAATCCATGACTTGGAAAAGAGACAATCCCAATATTCCATACGACCCGAGTAGGGGCCCGTAGTGTTAAAATATTCGATGTGCTTGTTTTAACCATAGACAATATCACTATTGTCACCCAACCACCCCCGAGCACCTTAACCTTTGCTAGATAGAATGATTCAGGAAAACCACACTAGAACCAACATATAAACTCTAGCTGCAGAAGTAACACGAGATGGAACCATAAAACTGTTGGCTATGTGTTATATTCTTTGCATGTGTGTGTGTGGGCGCATCAGATATGAAAACTACATTTGACGATCCCTAGGGGGGTCCCAGGGGGGGGCATGTATGCCCCCCCTGGTTACGCGCAACGTTCGACAATGGGCGGTAGCCCGGGGCAACGCTCCAAATTTTTTTTTGGACGGATTTTGCTATTTTTAGCGGTTTTGTAAATTAATCCCGGATTAAGGGATTAGGGTTTTGGTATCTATGGAATAACTAAAAACATTGTATATATATTGTATAGTGAATGGTGAAATTGGATATAATGAATATAAGAAAGGTTTTCTCGGTTGAGGGTTTCCGGTATAAATCTATGTGTACTATGTGAATGAGCCATTGCTTAATTTCTGTTTTTCTTAAGAATCTATATGCATTGCTTTACTTCACAGGTTTAAAACTTACATGTGGTATCAGAGCTCGTTTTTGGCTTCAGAGGGACGCCTTTGTTGTTGAGGGTTTGGCTTGGTCTTGATAGATCAAGTTTATCTTGGGTCTGTGATAAACACGGGTTTAGTGGGAGCTTTAAGTGGTGATTTGAGAGTCTCTTGAGAGGAATGACGAGTTCTTCTAGAATCGAGATAGAGAAGTTCAACGGTAAAAGCTTTGAGCTATGGAAGCTAAAAATGGAGACAACTTCTTGTAGAAAAAGAACAATGGATGATGTGGATCACGGTACACAACCTACTAGTACAGATCTACTAGCCTGCAGACTCTGATACGGAACCTGATTACACCACCTCTTTTGGGCCCATGTCGAAGGAGAGATTAGGAGAAAATTTGAAGACCCGAGAGAAGAGCAAGGGTACTATTCACTTTGGCAGAGATTAGGTGTTGTTGAATGTCTCGAGGAGAATCTACAACCAAGGAACTATGGGATAAGTTGGGGAATTTGTATCAATCAAAGTCCACGGTAAAACAAGTTGTTTCTTTTGAAGAAGTTGTATCATCTTAGGATGGAAGATGGATGATACGTGATAGAACATCTAGAAATTCCTTTAATACTCCAGTAAGTCAACTTGGATCTGTTAATTTTACGATTGTAGAAGAAGATAAGGGTGTATTACTTTGTTATCTTCTTTGCCAAACTCTTGGGATGTTGGTTGTAGCAATAGTTAGGTACCACTCAATCTACATTGAAGTATGGGGATGTAGTTGCATCCTTGTTATCAGAAGAGATGAGGAGAAAAAGCATGGATGGTCACAACACACTAATGCTTTACTATTTGTAAGAGTACCCAAGACAAAAGAACTTCTGGTGAAAAGCCGAGTGGAGATATAATTCTATAGGTAGATCTAAGTCTCGGGGAAAATCTTTGAAATCTTTGGAAGTGTGGTAAAACGGGCATTATAAGAAAAGATTGCAAAGTCTAAGAAGGTTGAAAACCAAAGGGATGCGATAGTACCTCTTCCACGGGAAGCCTCAGAAGAAGGAGGTGATAAGAAGGTTGAAAAACCAAAGGGATCTGATAGTACCTCTTCCACAGAGGCGAAAACCTCCACTGAAGAAGGAGGTGATGTTTACCTAGCATCTACAAGTACACATGCAGACCGTGATGTATGGTTGATCGACTCAGGTGCGTAATACCATATGACTCCTCACAGGGAGTGGTTCTCTGAATATGAAAAATATGATGGTGGTGATGTATTCCTAGGAGATGACTCGACATAAAAAATCTTGGGACGTGTAAGGGTTAAGTTGCTGCTAAAAGATGGAAGGATTAGAACTCTCCCTAGGGTTCTGCACATTCCAAAACTAGCCAAGAGCCTAATATCTGTAAGCAAGATGGATGATGCAAGAGTGGATACTGTATTTGGAAAGAACACTTGCAAGATGGTACAAGGAGCAATGGTGTTGACGGGAGTTCGGTGTGGAACTCTGTACAAGTTACTGAGAATCATTTATACTAATGGGTGTAACAATTCTGTTGTCCTTGAGTAGACAAATAAAGAAGACAAGACCAATATCATCCCTGAAAAGAAGACCATGTTGTGGCATCAAAGACTGAGACATATTGGAGAAAAGGGCTTTCAAACACTACACAGTAAAGGTATGGTTGAAGGTATGTCTAATTGCACTCTGGATTTTGATTTATGTGAACATTGCATATATGGTAAACAAAATCGAGTAAGATTCCCATCTGGTGATACAAGAGCAAAGGGGATCTTAGAGTTGATACACAATGATGTGTTTGGACCTGTTCCCGTTCCATCCCTAGGTAAATCTGTGTATTATGTTTCATTCATAGATGATTTTTCAAGGAACACATGGATTTATTTTCTTAGAAAGAAATCTAAGGTATTTGATAAATTTAAAGAGTTTAAGGCTCTGGTAGAAAATGAGATAGAGAAGAAAATAAAGGTATTGAGAACAGATAATGGTGAAGAATTCTGCGGAAATGAATTCGAAGAATTCTGTAAGAAGTGTGGTATAGAAAGGCAAAAGACTACTCCATACACTCCTCAACAGAATGGAGTTGCAGAAAGGATGAATATGACACTGATGGAAAAAGCAAGGAGCATGCTCAGTGGTGTCGGGTTAGGATAAGAATTTTGGGCAAAGGCAGTGGGTACAACATGTTACCTGGTCAATCGATCACATTCATCAGCGTTGGACGATAAAACTCCACACGAGGTATGGTCTGGAAAGAAACCCTCTCTTCAACATCTTAGAGTGTTTGGTTGTGATGCTTATGTACACGTTCCAAAGAAAAATAGGAGTAAGCTGGATAAAAAGGCTGAAAAGTGTATCTTTATTGGTTATAAAGATGGTGTGAAAGGTTATAAACTTTGGAACCCAGAAACCAAGAAGACTGTTTATAGTCGAGATGTTGTGTTCAGAGAGGTAAAAGATGTGGCCAAACATCAATTCCTACCAACGCAAGATGAACCCGAGAAAATAGAGCTTGAGTTGGATGATGCAAAATCTGAATCATCTGAAGAAGAGGAAGCAGAAGAATAAGAATAAGAACCTCATACCCCAGTATTGAGGAGATCAGTGAGAGATAAAAGGCAACCAGAAATGTATAGTCCACTTGATTTCCATTCAAATTTTGCTTTATCTATTACTGATGATGATCCCAGAACTGCCAGGGAAACAATGAATTCAGAGGATAGTAAACTCTGGAAGAAGGCCATGGTTGAAGAAATGGATGCCTTGGATAAGAATGAGGCATGGGATGTGGTTGAGTTGCCAGTTGGAAGAAAATCTGTTGGTAGCAAATGGTTGTTTAAGAAGAAGGTTAATGCACAAGGTAAGTGGAGAAATACAAAGCTCGGTTAGTAGCAAAAGGTTATTCCCAGGTAGAGGGAATTGACTTTGGTGAGATTTTTTTTCCTGTTGCTAAGTTAACTTATATTAGATTTCTTTTATCTATTGCTGATGCTTTTGATCTTGAAGTGGAACATATGGATGTGAAGACAACATTCCTACATGGGGATCTGGAAGAAGAAATCTACATGAAGCAACCAGAAGGCTTTGCAGTGAAGGGAAAGAAAGAGCTGGTCTGTAAGCTAAAGAAGTCACTATATGGTCTGAAGCAATTACCTAGGATGTGATACCAAAAATTTGACACATACATCCTTGGATTGGGATTTGTAAGAAGCAGGGTTGGTCACTATGTATATTCCAAGCAGGTTGGTAATCACTTCATTTATGTAGTGTTGTATGTTGATGACATGTTGTTGGTAGGAAATAACATGGATGTTATCAAGGAGGTGAAATCGCAGCTATCCTCCAAATTTCACATGAAGGATCTCGGTGCTGCTAACTTCATTATGGGAATGGAGATTAAAAGAGATTGTGCAAACAGGAAACTCTGGTTGAATCAAAGAAAATATGTTGAGACGATATTGCAGAGGTTTAATATGCATGGAAGTAAATTTTTTTTTGGTCGGTTTTTGCTATTTTTAGCGGTTTTGTAAATTAATCCCGGATTAAAGGATTAGGGTTTTAGTATCTATGGAATACCTAAAAACATTGTATATATATTGTATAGTGAATGGTGAAATTGGATATAATGAATATAAGAAAGGTTTTCTCGGTTGAGGGTTTCCGGTATAAATCTCTGTGTACTATGTGAATGAGCCATTGATTAATTTCTGTTTTTCTTATGAATCTACATGCATTGCTTTACTTCATAGGTTTAAAACTTACAAAAACACCATCCAACTACAACAACGACACAAGACAAGGAGAGTGCACCTTCTCCAAGGGTAGCACACAAGAGAGAGAGTCTCCATAACCATAGAACAAGAACAATGCTCAACTTCAGTAGTTGCAGTTGCACTTCTTCCCCAAATTTGCACCTTCAAGAAATCCACCAATATATTCCAAGATGTCACCAAGAATACCACCAAGAGATACTAGAAGGTAGGACACATATCTTAGTCTAGATAACACTAGAGAGAGAGACCAATAATCACCCCAGAAGATGCACCTTCCTTTCTTGCAACAACAACTCCAAACGTGCGCTATGATTTTATGAGAGAGTGAGTGAAGTGAGTGTGTACAAATGAGCTCAAGCGCCTTCTATTTATAGTGGTTCTCGTCACTTGTCTGGGCCGACTTGTCCTTCTAGAAGCTAATACTTTAATATTAATTATTTTACTGAGTCAACTTGTCTTCTAGAGTTTTGCATATCCGTTTAGGATTTCTCTGGCTTCCGGAATATTCTATTCTAGTCAAAGGTTACACATGGAGGTTAATACCTCCCACAACTACCATAATATTAACACTCCCACATAGCTAGGGAGGTATTAGCTATAATGGTCTCAAACACATCCATCCATTTCGCATGGTATGGGAAAGGCTCACATAGTCTTGCAGACTATTCTACAAGTCACATCATAGCCACACATGCTATCTCATGATCACACAGATCAAGTCACTAGCATCATCATCACTATCAATGTCATCTGGTAACATCATGGCATTGAAATATATCATCGTTTGCATCATCTCTTGAGGCCATACTCCATCTGAGTAATCATGCATGATGCTGAATAAGTCATGTGTTGGACTTAACACACTCAACATAATGTCTCGCATAAGTCACTCACTCAACAGAGTGATATAGGGACCATTCTTCATATCTTGGTCACTGCTTGTGACATAGGAAGAATGATTGTCACAACAAAGGATGAAATCCATGCCATGGGCTACAAAGACCATTCTTCCCACTCTGGTCACTACTGTGAACTCAAGAAGAATGATTGTCCTGGACCATTTTCCCCCCTCTGGCCACTACTGTGAACTCAGGGAAAATGTTTGTCCTGTACCAATATCCCCACTCTGGTCACTACTGTGAACTCAGGGAGACGAACCATTCAACCTGTCTAGGGAAAACCCCAGGAGAATAGTTGTTCTGGACCATTCTACCTGGCCGAGCAATGCCCCAAGAGAATAACTGTCCATGGTACATCAACAATCTGTTCTGATTGGACCATTCTCCACCTGAAGAATGTTTGTCCACCAACACACTGACTATCTATGATGCCATATATCAACACTCCCTCCCAATTGAGGAAGTCATCTCCTCCTTTTCAACCAAGGGAGGGTATCTCCACAAGTCCCAGCGTGTCCCTCAAGTATGCAAACTTTATCTTGGACAAAGGTTTTGTCAAAATATCAATTGTTTGTTCATCAATGGAGATGTACTAGAGAATCGCTTCTCCCTTATGGACTTTATCACAAATAAAATAGTACTTGATCTCAATGTGCTTCGACCTGTCATGGAACATGGGGTTCTCTGAAAGCTTCACACAACTCTGATTATCACAATATATCACAGTCGAATCCAACACATGATCAAATAGTCTAGAAATCAGCTTACGGAGCCATACTGCTTTTGTACAAGCATCACAAGCTACAATATACTTTGCTTCTGCAATGTTGAGTGCAATAGACTTCCGTTTCATGCTAGCCCATGATATCATAGCAGAGCCCAAACTGAAACATATACCAGAAGTACTCTTTTTATCATCTGCACTCCCTGCCCAATCTGAATCAGTAAATCCATGCAGTTGTATGTCGTTGTTTGAGGCATATCTCAAACCATAATTTAGCATCCCACAAAGATATATCAAAATGTGCTTTGCACCTATCCACTGCTCATGTCTAGGTTCCACCTGGAATTGACTCAACAAGTTCACAACAAAACAAATGTTCGACTGTGTATTAACCAAATACATCAATGAGCCAATCAACTATCGGTACAGGGACGAGTCTACTGGATCAGAATTAGAGTCTCTCAGCTTCTTCAAATCCGTCACCATGGGAGTCGCCATGGATTTGCAATCCATCATCCCAAACTTCTGAAGGATCTTTACAACATACTTCCCTTGCCCCAGGAAGATTTCACCATGCTTCTGCCATACTTCTAGTCTCAAATAATAATGCATGAGACCAAGATTTGTCATATCGAATTCAGAGGCTAAGTCCATCTTACATTGAATAATGAGAGGCTTTGCACATGTCAGAAACAAATCATCAACATATAGTAGCAAGATCACAGGTGCATCATTCACAACTTTGTAATAAAGGTTTGGATCAACATAGCTCTTGGAAAATCCAAGTCTCGTCAAGTAACTGTCAATTCGTGCATAGCAAGCTCTTGGAGCTTGCTTGAGTCCATACAAGGCCTTCTTTAATTTGCATACATGGGTTTCTCTTGGGTGTACCTCAAAACCTTGTATATTTCTTCCTCAATTACTCCATTGAGAAAAGTGGTCTTTACATCCATCTGATGTAAACTCTAACCCATGGATGCTGCAAGAGATATGATGGCCCTAATAGAGGTGTATCTGGCAACTGGAGCAAACGTCTCATCATAGTCTTCTCCCTCCTGCCGAGAGAACCCTCTAGCCATGAATCTTGCCTTGTATTTATCTATCTACTGCATGCTTTATCTTGTAAATCCATTTTGAAGTGACTACAGACTTTCCTTCAGGTCTAGGAACAATTTCTGATACATCATTTTCATGATGGATTGATATTCTTCCATCATAGCTTCCTTCCATTCTTTCTTCTTGACTATTTCTTCAAAGGTGAAAGGTTTTTCATTGACAAGATTTGTCATGAGTGCCACATAACTAGAGAATATTTTGGGCCTCTTGCTTTCCCTGAAGGTGCCACTGTGAGCTTTATGTCTTTCTGCTTCTTGTAGGGTGGATTTGAGCCATGCTGGGCGTTTTTTGGTCTCAGGTACAATGACTGGTTCCACAAGTTGAAGTGGTTGTTATGGTTCTTCATTGGGATGTTCTAGGGAACATGTAGTTTCTTCCTTCAGACCTTCATGTTCTTCTCATCATTGGAATCCATGGAATCTTCTATAGATTTCCTTAAGGCAATCTTTTCATCAAAAGTCACATCTCTGCTAATTTCAATCTTCTGTTGAATTGGAACATAGTTTCTGTAAGCTTTTGATGACTCACTATATCCAACGAATATGGCCTTCTTTCCTGAAAGTTCCAACTTCTTTCTTTTGTCCTTGGGAACATGAATATAGATAGGACAACCAAAGATCCTCAAGTGTTCAACACTTGGCTTCTTTCCATATAAAGCTTCTTCTGGAATCGTGTTTTTCAATATACGATGAGGATTTCTATTCTGAACATATACAGATGTCATAGTTGCTTCTCCCCATAGAAACATGGATAGATTCTGGTCATTCATCATTGCCTTAACATATTCTTCAATGGATCGGTTCTTTCTTTCTGCCACACCATTCTGCTGAGGATTGTAGGGAGTATTGAGCTCCCTCTTAATCCCGACCTCTCTGCAGGATGTCTTGAAGTCATATGAGGTGTACTCTCCTTCATTATCGAACCTCAAGATCTTTATCTTCTTTTGGATAAGATTTCCACAAGTGCTTGAATTTCTCGAACTTAACTAAATACTTCGCTTTTTTATCAGAGTGAACGATGTCCAAAACTCCTTTTCCTTTACATGCTTCCTTTAGAATTGGTACTTGGTGAGATCACCTGCATCACCACTTGATGGAATCATTTGCTCCATGTTTGTAACTGTCACTGTAGCTCCTTCTCAGAGCTATCACCTGTGACCTTCCTGGAACAAGAACAACAAGAGAAAACATATTTCCCATAGCATTTTTATGAGAACATATCTAGGGTAACAAGGATGGTAGTCATCATTGAATTACCAAGGCGACCTGCCCAGGAGAAAAACAAGAAATATCTCCTAGAGGAGATGTTAGTTCATTTTGTAAACTACTGCAATAAGCATCTATATCAATAGTACTTACATGCAACCAAGTATACCTAGCAGTCATAAAACCTTTCAAAGATTGTTGTCACAACTATAGTGTTTACTTGTGCTGTAACAACTATGAAATTTGATATGTTCAAATTGAAACTTAACAATTTGATCAATCAAACCTGGAACTTGGAGCCTCAACTGTTAGGGAGGGTGCGCTTGTTCTTTTGAATCCAAGATCACTGCTTGGACAAGGTCTCTTGTACATCCCTTGCAAACACACTCATTCTTTGTTGGATGATATAACTTGAAAAGCATATACAAGTGCATACCTTTGAAATTTGTAGCATCGTTCAACTTGTCTTCTAATATGAAACTAGACACTATCTTGACAAGAAGAGGTTAGAAACTGAATAAAAAAGGTTCAATGATCAGAAGCTATAAGAAATTTCAACTTTGACCACAAAATCAATTTTGACCAAAAGTCAACCTTTGACTTTGACTTTGACCAAGAACTCAAACTTGACGTTTTTGTTGGATGAGCACACCAGAGGGTGCGCTAGGCTAGGGCTCACTAGAATACCCCAAAAATAGGTCCAACGCTTCATTGATAGTGCCCAAGAATTTAGGTTAGGGTTTGTTGTTGCTGCAAGCTCATAAACCCTAGTTGCAACCGCAACTGGTGCTATAACGAGCTTGACAAAGAACTATCGGTCTTCCTTCCAGTGGTTAGACTGTTCTGAAGGTAGTGTGGGCCCATAACCTGTTAAAATATTCAATGTGCTCTTTTTAACCATAAACAATATCATTATTGTCACTCAACCATAGGCACGCAACCACCCCCAAGCACCTTAACATTTGCTAGATAGAATGATTCTGGAAAGCCACACTAGAACCAACAGATGAACCCTAGCTGCAACAATAGCACGAGATGGAACCAAAAAACACTATCCAACTGCAGGAACAACAAAAGACAAGGAGAGCGCACAAGAGAGAGAGAGAGTCTCCACAACCACATAACAAGAACAATACTCAACTGCATGAATTGCAGTTGCACTTCTTCCCCAAATTTGCACCTTCAAGAAATCCACCAATATAATCCAAGATGTCACCAAGAATACCACCAAGAGATACTAGAAGGTAGGGCACAAATCTTAGGCTAGATAGCGCTAGAGAGAGAGACCAAGAATCACCCCAGAAGATGCACCTTCCTTTCTTGCAACTGCAGCTCCAAATGCGTGGTATACTTTTATGAGAGAGTGAGTGGAGTGAGTGTGTACAAATGAGCTCAAGCGCATCCTATTTATAGTGGCTCTTGTCACTTGTCTGGGCCGACTTGTCCTTCTAGAAGCTAATACTTTAATATTAATTATTTTACTAAGGCGACTTGTCTTCTAGGGTTTTTACACATCCGTTTAGGATTTCTCTGGCTTCTAGAATATTCTATTATAGTCAAAGGTTACACATGGAGGTTAATACCTCCCGCAACTACCATAATATCAACACGTAGGTGTTCACACAATTGATCTCTTTTCCCATTTCAATTGATAGAAGGGAGACACTCAACCTTGAATCAAAAGCCCATGAATTAGAGAGCATAAAAATGCTAGTCTTCCAACCTATAACTATCCCTCTCGAATGACCTAATGCATCCACATAACTGAAATCCCATCCTTTAAGAAGCTTTGAGAGGTATTGAACAATTTTGTCCCCTTCTGTCATGACCTCTTGCAAAAAAATGGGAGAGGGGTTGTGAGTGCCAATTAACCTCTTGAGGGCCAATTTTGTAGAGGGGTTGACCAACCCTTTGTAGTTAAGGGGTAGAAAAATCATTTTGTAATTTCCTTTGGGGTAGTTTCTCTAAGGGCCATGAGTAAGGATTGTTGTCTTCCACTTTTAACCTCTGAATTAGCCTACTTATAGGCAATGGAGAGGTAATATTTTTTTCCTCTTTGCCCTGCCTTAGGGGTTTTCTCTTCCAAGTGTTCAAGGCCACCTTCAGTGGTTCCTTTAAAGACCCCATTTACCTTGTTGCAAGGTCTAATGTTATACTTTGAGACCTCATAAGATGGGGGGTTGTCTTTGATTTACTTCACATGAAGATCTATCGAGTGAGGAGGATAGGGGTCAAGGGGTTTGATATTTGCAGATAGGGTTTCTCCCAACCCATATAGGGGGATGAGTGAAGTAGGTTGAGGATTCAATAACCCTGAGTGATTGGATAGGAAGTCTCCTTGGATTATTCTAGGCTTATGCTCTAATTCTACTTCCCAGGATCCAAAAAGTAAACGACTAGAGGAATCTATCAGAGAATTGGGGGAGGGGAGAGAGAATCTTACTTGGAGAAGACAATCTCTCCTTTTCTATCCTTGGGAGAGTCCTGCTATTCAACTGCAGACCTTTTTGTTGACTCAGGGTCTTCTGCTGGGGTGGCTTGAAAAGAGGCGGAGGGACTTTTTCTTGCATAAAGAGTGCAAACTCTTTGACAAGAGTAGAGAGATTTCAAACCGAAACCTTTCTAGAGAATCAAAGAGCACAATTCCAGACTAGGTGTCCATACTTGTGACACCTCCCACATATGAAGGGAACTCCTTCGTAATCAAGTACCTAATCAAAGAAAGTGGGGCCTTTTTTTATGATGGAGTCCGCTAGACGTTTAACTAGGTAAAGGCCCACAAGGATTCTCACCAAACCCATATATCCTGATTCCCAGAAAGAATTATCTACTTCATAGAACAGTCCCAAGGTGTTGCCAATTTCCTTGAAGACGTTCTCAGACCAAAGGATCAACAAGATACTTATTAGTCTAATCTAAACAAGAGTGAAATCTACCCGTGCTTAACGCGCATCCAAATCTAAATGCCATTTTTTAAGGAATAGGGCACGAGAGCCCCATTTCCAACAATTTTGTAGAATTTATTTGCATATTTAGAGGCTGGAAAGGACTAGGTTAACCACCCTCTAACTAAAACCATGCTTTTCAGCATGTATCCCAATAATGCGCCAAAATTTTCCTTTGTTCAGTTTTTTAGAGAGGCCGCTCCCATTATTCGACTCATAAATCTTCCAACTAGCGAGGATCTCTCAAATTCCATTGTTTTGTTTAACCTCACATTGTCTCCTAATGACACATTGATTACCTCGAATTTGCATTCGATGCACTTCCTCCTTTTGTGAGGGTTCCCTGATCCTCTGGATCCTATGCCATCAATTGCAGAAGCTCTGGTATTGGAGGAGGAGAGATTACTCATTAAATCATCTATTAGGTTTTCCCTGATGAAACCATACCCTTGATAACCATTAGTGCCTTCTTCAATATACCTTGAGCCAAACCCCCCTGCCATCAAATCGAGAGGGATTTCACCTAGTGTGGAAGCTTTGATGGGATCATTCCATTGGGGTGGGATTAAATTATGTTCCTACTTTGTGAACCTAACTTGATCTCCAATATCTGGCAGGTATCCCGCTGCAACCATGGATGGAGTTTCCTTATTTGACCTTTGATATCCAAAATGCATCGAGGTGGTTATTACAGTCGATCTAGGAGTATGGGTAGTCAAGTCAGTGTATTAAAAATTAGAGGTTAGTCTTGGCATCACCTCAAAAAAGTCCTTGTAAACATATAGCCCCTCTTTAGATTCAGACACAAGAGGAATGAGTGAGAGGGGGTCCAGGGTGACCTGGATGTCCTTTGTGTCTACCCATATATGCTGATCACTAAAAAGATCCTCAAAATAATCCACATGGTCGTCCTCCATGGGCCCTAAAGGAGGGAAAGGTAGCATTCGAGTGCTCCTGGAGCCCACATTCTTTGAACCCTAGGATATGAGGAAACCCTAGGTGAGTTGAAGCGCCATCTGAAAAACCTCTGACCAAATGGTTCCTTTGATGTCCAAGTGGAATGTAGAACCCTAGAGAAGGGAGTCAGTGATAAGAGGGCCTAGGTTAATCAATCTGAAGAAGTTGATTTATTTATGCATAATTTAGACCATATCTGTGAAAATAGTCATCGATCGAAGACTGAAGAAGGCATACACATAGACTAGGACAAGGCATATGTTGCGAGTTTCTTTTAGATGTGAAACACCATATTTGGTTCCATTAGAATAGGTATGTCGTAGACGGACCCATTAGAAGGCAATGATCTCAGATGTCATGGAGGTAGTTTAGCATCCAAGAAGAGATGTACTCACACATTGGGAACCCTAAAGATTCTCCCTCCAATGGCTCCTTCGTTCACTGGTTGAGTTACTTTGTCAAGAAGATGCACTCACACTAGGAACCCTGCTTGATAATTCGTTGCTATTCACAATTATTTCCAATTGATTATCAATAGATGGCGTTGGTGTTGCTAACATTTGATGAAAGTGGTTCTACAACAAAAGTGCGGCGACAACCGTTTGTAGCTTGACAAAAGTAGTTATCTAATATCCTTGTATAATCTCAAAGTACATCTCAAGTTATCTCAACCAATACATCACCATTGATATCTCTATTAAATGTAAGGATTTCAACATTTGCATCAACCTTAAACAATGTGTTATCAGTGCAACTAGCACCATCGACTATGCCATGGGATTTGCATTTGGAGCAGTACAAGCATGGAGGAACTTGTTCTCATTTTGCTTGAGTTTGTCAACGTGTTAGAAAAACATATTGAATATCTTTTATTAAATTGTGAAAGTTGTTGAAATATAGTTCTAGTCTTTGGACGTTGCCTTCTAGGTTTCTAGTGTTATGAGAAACATCTCACATTATTCAACCGTATTTTCCAAAATGAATCCCAATACTTGTTTTCTTTCAGTGGTAATTTTGGGCTCAAGTGGCTATTCTTCAGTCGCAACGTATGCGGTTCATGTCCTAACCATAACTTCATCCTTTGTATAGAGTTCAAAATCTTTTTATACTTGTTGGCGTCACATGGTTCAAAATCTTTTGCGATTCATGACCTCTAGGGTTTGGAACTTTACCCAATTCTCAACTTCACAATATTTGGCCATGAACCATGAAGGTTGGCTACCAATTTGATCTATGAATAGTGAAGTTTGCTTGGCTTAGTATTCACTTTGATTCCTTTACTCAAACTTTATGTTTTAAAACACTATAGTTGACTTGGATACAAATTTTCTAGTCATCTGTCAAATTCTTATTCTCTGTGTTTTTCACTTTTAATGATTTCAAGCTTCTTAAAGATTCAAATTTAACGTCCTCAAATTCAAATGCTCTAACAAGGATTTGTATCAATTTTCCTCGTATTTGAAGAAAAATCAAATGCTCTAAATCGTCATAATTTAAGTGGTAAATTTCATGTTCAATAGAGAGTATTCAATTTTAGTTGTAGATCGTATCAAAATACAACTAACTTCAACTTTATTCAAAAGATTGAAAAGTTAAATTTCTCAACTTCTCAAGGTTGTCTGAATCTTTATTCAGATACAATGATTGAATTTGAATATTTAAGAAAGGTAAACTTTACTTATATGAGTAGAACATTTCAACCATCGCTAATTATATACTTAATATGTGATGTGATAGTATTGTGATACTTCAATGACTTGGGATCTTTTCCTAAAAATGGTAACTGTACATGAGTTCTTTTTGAGATGTATATTTGTCACACGGTCGACTTAAACACAATTATGTGGAGTATACAACGACTTGACTCAATATGCAATAGTTGCACATCATTTATTGTTTGATTGCTTCTCACTGTATGCAAACCTAATTTGTTGTTAGTTCTTAGATTGTATATGTGAACTTAATTTATTATGCAACACTTTGATGCCAAAATGCCCTTCCCTTTTCTCTTAGGTTTGGGTATTTATGTTGGCTTATGCGAAAAACCAATTTGATTGTCATATTGATAATATGCAAGTGCATTTTTTTACCTCTTTGTTGATCCATGCTCTTCACATCTATGAATGTTGCTTCAAATGCAGCTTTTTGAGTCGAGCTTCAAATCTATGGATTGAATTCAAACATCTTGATCTATATGGCCAAATACAATGCCCTTGATTCAAATTTTCCCTTTTTAGCGTTTTGTCCTCTTGAATATAGATTCTCAAAGAAGTTGTTTCAATTAAAATTTGTAGATAGATCCAATTACTCAAGTGCAGTGGTTGTTATATATATTTGATAATTACATTATTATAGGTAGTAACTTAGTTGTTCAATGATTAAAGGCACATTTGAATGTATCATTTGATAAGACAAGTCTTGGTTTACTTCATTATTGCTTGGGCATGAAAGTTTGGAAAAAGAGGGCAAAAGTTTGTCCCAAATGTTAAAGAGATATGTTAATAAGTTCAAAATGTGAAATTGAAAATCAATTGCAATACCTAAGGAAGTAGGAGTCTATTAATCGACCAAGAGTCAAAATTAGCAAACACATCTCTAATTTGATTGGCAATCTTCTTATCTTATATATGTTCAAACAAGAAGACCTAATATTAGTTATGCAATTGGCATAGTTTCTGAGTTTATGGCATTGTTAGAAACTCTTATTGGAAGGCAACAAAATCTAATCTACTATGCATCTAAGGAACGGTATTTGTTATGGCTTAAAATCTGCTTAAAGTATGGTGTCATTTTGTTTGGATTTTACAAATTAAGATTGGACAAGAAAACTAATCTAATATGCATCTAAGGAACCATCTATTATGGATTAAAATATGCTTAAAGTATGTTGTCATTTTGTTTGAATTTTATGAATTAAGATTGGATATTGTTTGGATTTTATGAATTACGATTGGACAAGTTGTTTAGTGGATAAGAGTCAACTTCAAGTTATAGTGGATAAGAGTCAACTTCAAGTTATATTTTTTGTTTAGAGTAAACTATAATTCTATGGAACAATATGACACATTGACACATCATACCATAGCATTGTTTTTATTTTTATAAAGGTTGAATACAACTTGGGTGAGCTTAATGGTTAAGAACATGTGTTTCCTCCTAAGAGGTTATATGTTCAAATCCAGAGGGAGGTAGGGTATGTATACCTCTGTAGACTTTAGCAGTAAAATCGTTGCGTGGAGGGGGCCCCTTGTCCCACAAATAAGGGTGTCTCATACACCAATTTGGTGTCTGGCTTGATCGTGACCTTAAAATTAGATTATATATATAGAAAACACAAAACAACCATTTGAACAAAAAGTGAAGCAGTATATGGTTGAGAAAATTGGTTGATATTCGGGATACATCAAATTCAAGCAATTATTTATTTTATCATATTATCTAAACCACAAATAAGATGGCAAAAACATGTCGTAACTTTATTGGAGTTCCTATGCAAAACCAACTGATAGAATTGGTCTATTGTGAATCTAAAGATCATCTTGTAGATATATTCATAAAGGATTTTGAGTAAGGAAAAATTAGAAAGTTCAAAAGATATTGTTGGTTAAGGAGAACAAACTAATAATTAAAAGCAAATTTAGGAAACTTAATAATTGAGAAGTTTAGGAGTTTAAGCTCAATTTATTTATTAACTATAGACAAAGTCATGTTAATTTGTAATTAAATTGTACTTGAAATTGTGTGTTGATATTGTAGTTAAAACTAAATATTGTAATTGAAATGCAGTTAAACCTTTTTTTTATAAGAGAGATTTTTTATTTATCTACTAACTCTTTTAGAGGAGAGATCTAGCTTGCGATCTGAATGGGAAAATGCCTTCTTTATACATCAAATTCAAGCAATTATTTATTTTATCATATTATACATCAAATTCAAGCAATTATTTATTTTATCATATTATCTAAACCACAAATAAGATGGCAAAAACATGTCGTAACTTTATTGGAGTTCCTATGCAAAACCAACTGATAGAATTGGTCTATTGTGAATCTAAAGATCATCTTGTAGATATATTCATAAAGGATTTTGAGTAAGGAAAAATTAGAAAGTTCAAAAGATATTGTTGGTTAAGGAGAACAAACTAATAATTAAAAGCAAATTTAGGAAACTTAATAATTGAGAAGTTTAGGAGTTTAAGCTCAATTTATTTATTAACTATAGACAAAGTCATGTTAATTTGTAATTAAATTGTACTTGAAATTGTGTGTTGATATTGTAGTTAAAACTAAATATTGTAATTGAAATGCAGTTAAACCTTTTTTTTATAAGAGAGATTTTTTATTTATCTACTAACTCTTTTAGAGGAGAGATCTAGCTTGCGATCTGAATGGAAAAATGCCTTCTTCCATGTATATGGTAGTTCAAATTAGCAAAAATATACAAATTGTTTAGTTATAATATGCCTATGTTATGTGTATGAACTAACATATCAAAATGCCAAAGTATTAAGTCAACTTAATAGCCAGTACAAATATTCCAAAACATAATCAAAACAAGAAGTTTAAAGAGGTAGGGTTGGAGGTTGCCTTGAGAACCATTTGTTTATTGGCAAGCCTTGAGATTGTCTAATTATTTGCCATTAATAGTGGAAATGTTGTATAACTAAAACTACATGATGATTTTGATCACATATTAAAATAGTGTCACATTTTGCTCAAGTAATGCATTCAAATTAAGAGTGTAAGAATGTGTGAAAATATGCAATCGATGGTTGTATTTTAATGAAAGTTTATTTTCTTTCCATTTATGTTCATGTTTGTGTTTATGTCAAAATTTTATTCCAATGGAAAATATATTGACAATTTGTTTTTTTTTTCCTAAGGAAAACCTTGCACTCTCTTTTTCTTGGGATATTCAAATAGAGGGCGGATCAACCACTAACCACAATAATGATTGGTAATTCTGAGGGACTCGACTAGATTTGAACTTGTGACCCATAACCTCCATGTTAGAATTATGCCTTGGGTGGATGGTTCAACCAATTGAGCTAATGTTTGGGGCTTAAAGATTGATATATTACAGGGGTGGTAGGTGTGGGGGGATTTTACTAAATCTTGAAGAAAATTTAGAAACATCATTTATTTGGGGAATTGGAAAGGATACAAACAATCAAGAAGTATATGATCTCTATCAGGGTATACTTCTAGCAAATGAAGCCATAACAAAATCCTTGATTGTCATAGGAGAATTAAGTATAATTATAAATATAATGGTCTCGAAATCAACTCCAATTGATAACAATTTTGCTTGGATTATAGTTTGAATTCTAAAGAAGATTGGTAGTCTTCATAAAGTCTCATTTTATCAAATATTGCAAGAATTAAATCATTAAGATGATTCCTTGGCTAATAAAGGGGTTGCATTCAATCTTGCCATCCTCCGAAAAAATGAGGGGTGGATCTACCACCTAATTTGTTAACATTATAAGGTTGTGTTACTCCCCTCCCCCACCATGCCTAGGGGTAACTAGAGGAGATCATGTCTCGTGGCCCACAATGGAGACAATGAACCCGACCATGATGATGATCAGCATGTCTACATATGGTATCCCAACAACCCCCCTCATTTACCTTTACAACTACAAGTCAACCAAGGCTCATCACATCCAACAACCCATTGTATGGGAGATGGTAAGCCAACTTCACCATGGGGTATGCTAGTCATTTCATGCAAAGTGTGGTGATTATTTCATTGAGCATGTGGATGGGGATCTTTGGTTGAAGTTGGATAATGGATCACTGGCTTGAAATCGTGTCAATTGTCTTGTTTCACTTTGGTGGTCAGCTTCAATGCCTTAGTCCCATGTTGTCACCGCCCAGGGAAAATGGGTACTACTGGGGGTGGGGGGGTGGGTGGGGGGATCACAAGGGTAACATCTCGTTCCCCACCATACTTGACACTTTCCATCCTGGAGCCTTTCACAATGTACCAAACTTCGGTAATGGGTCATGGTCCATTCTCTCATGAGAAGAATGGATTGAAGGCCCAAAGGTTGATGCAATTGCTCTCTATATATGTTATAAATGATAAAGGCCACCATAAAATCCACAGGACATCTTGAGCTCTACCTCCTCTATTGGTAATCGCCCCAGTCTTGATGCAAATGAATGCACAATTATAAAGGAGCATATCCCAACAAAAAAATGAAGTAATAAATCTTGAAACTTGTAAAAGGAACTTGCAAATTAATGAGTGGGTATCAAAAGCAGCAAGCGCTCCCTCTAAAAAGGTGCTCATAGAAATGGATTTAATGACACCATATGCCACGAAATAAGCCCTAAATCATATCACTATCACACTTACTCTTGAAGGGTTTATTTCTGGCTTCCCTCAGACCTATCCCTCTACATGGGTCTTTTATTTCTTATCTAGGTTGGCACACTAATAGGGTTGGATGAAGGCCCTCCCATATTTAAACTTGTCAACTCACATGAGGTCTTGTGATGGTGTGATGCTTGAAGGGGATATTGAGGTGGATTGTTTGCATGGCTTACACCTTAATTAACGACTTACTTTGCATGTTTTAAGGACTAATGTCTCTTATGAACATTGGTTTACCTTGTCTTATACTTTTATTTGTTTTGGATGACCCTGACACGATTCTCTGAGGAATGTCTTGGGTTTTTTCCCAGGACATTTTTCCTTTATTGCAGGACTGTGGCACGTGTGATGCAGAGCAGTGAGTCATCTAGTGACTCACCACCTTCCAAAATGAGCTCTCACACCTTTGAAACCTTGTATGATGGACATACAGGCTTGGTTTGAGCATATTTTGTCATGATGACACATAGATGGGTTGAAATCCCACATGCTAGGTAGAGTACCCCATGGCTTATTATTCACTAGATTAGGGATATTGCAACAATAGAGAGCCAGATATCACTCAGAGATGAGAAACAACTTCCTTTTCCTTGGACACAATACTTTGGATGTTGGACGTTGACCCTCATTTGATGATGACGTCATCTTCTAGGTTTGATGGACAGTTTGGGTACTAGTGAATGATTGGCATGACCTTGGGTGAGGAGATACACCATTTGACATCACTTCATCTTGGATTAGTGCCACATGGCCTTTGGAGGCCTCTTAGCATAGAAAGGATTGAAGTCACCACATGTGTGACCCTTATGATGCATTTTTGCATTTTGTAAAGGTTTAATGAGGGGTCAACCCAAATTAAAATTAATGTTATGTTATTTTATGTGAACAAAATACTAGGCCTAGCCTCATATATAAAGGCTATTGTCATTTTTATTTTGGATAATCACATTCCTCTCTCATCTAGAGAGGTAACACTTCTAAAATTTTCTCCCTTTAGGGCTCTTTGTCTCTTTTCTCTAATGTGCAATGCTTGAAGGAGGTTCATTTGTGGATATTTTTCTCATTTGGATGGATATTTTCTGCAATTAGGGTTTTATGCTCTTGATTCTTGGGATGAAGTAAGTAATTTTTTGCAATTTTATCTTATCTTGTAAATGTTAATGGTTAAATTGATTTCTTGTTGCAAGGATCATTGTTTGGTTGAAACCCTAAGAGGAATACATAAGTGCTTCTCTTCCTCACAAAGTTTTATTTGTCCAAGTTTGTGAAACATCTTTGCTAGGGTTAGAATTCTAAAGTCTAAAAGTGCTTGTACTTTAGGGTTTTAATCCTAGACATTTGATCCTTGACCTAAGTGAAGCTAGAAGAAAGGGAAAAGACATCTAGGGCCCAAACATGCATGCACCCTAGATACTCTTATCCTTAAAGTCTAAAGCCTAAGGTCCAAACATGTTAGCACCTTAGGGTTTAGACTCCATAGTTTAATGCATTTGAAACTCTTCAAGTTTAATGCATTTGAAACTCCATATGCCCTAAAAGAAAACGACACCGATCTAAGAGTGTTCTTCTGGTGAAAGTATTTGTTAAAATTAATTTTCTCACTCTCTCAAACATCTGACTAACTTTACTAATCCCAAATTTAGCAAACTTTGAGTATTTCTTACTGTTGTTATACAAGTTTTCTAAAACCACTGAAAATTACATTAGATTGTTGCATACACCTATCTAAAAGTGGTTGCATACACCTATCTAAAAGTGGTTTAACTTGTTCAAAAACGACCTCTAGCAATTCAATAATAATATATTAGTTCAATGCTTGCCTTTCATGATAATTTGTTATGTTTCTGAGCATTATTTCTTGTTGTTGTTGCAAATATTTTATTGTTATTATATAATTGTTTACTGTTGCAATTTGCAATAGCCATAGAAATTTTAACTGTCTAGTGTCTAAGAAGCTCATTATTGCATGCTTTACCTTGGTAATTGTCAATATATGCTGCAAATTGTTCATTGTTCCAGATAGGTACAACAATTACCTTGCAACCCATCATTTCCTTCCTAGAACTAGACCTAACTAACAAGTAATAAGATAGGGGGCGATAGGCTTGGCTATTCTTTCTATTCGATCCCTTGAGATCACCAGCGAAGCCTCCCTTGTGGTTGACCTCTTCCATCACTAAAACGAGGGAATATTGTACTTAGGTGATAGTGGTAATTTCTTTTATAGCTACACAATATTTGGGGATCTTGTGAACGACTTTGTACAAGTACAAATCTTGTGATGGCAGGCCGAGAATGAGGGATTACAACATTGTATTTAATATCCATATTTCACTCAATTGTCGCCAACACATTACAAGTAAGGATGATGTTGGCACATTTATACTGAGAGGGGGTTGAATCAATATAAGAATACTTTTTCTTACAAGATTTATCAATGTCACTTTACCAACTATAACAATTAAAGATAAAAACACAACCATACAATCCACAATACACAGTTATTTAACGTGGAAACCCAATTGGGAGAAAACCATAAAATAATTCTTTTACGTAATCATGTAGACACCAACCTACTGATACAATATTTGCACGCACCAACCTGCAAGAGACACCAATCCCCTTAGTTGAGCTCCATCTCAGCACTACCTGCAGGCACCAACCTACCACTGTTATATTTGCATGCACCAACTTCCATGAGACACCAATCCCCTTAGCTGAGCATCAACAACAATATGTAGGCACCAACTTACTGGTGACATCAATCTACTCAATTTGTCAATAATGTTAAATCTTCTCTTTCTCTCAAGCCTTCACTTGCATAAATTGTTTCTCTATCTCTATTCTCACAACACCTTCCTTCAGTTCACAATATGTCTGACTTCATAAGTTCCTTAGACCTCGCACCTCCCAGACACCCTTATATGATTACATTATCTTCCTTTCATCTTCTGGAATCCTCAAACCTTAGAACCTTAGAGATTCTCTTCCACAATCCTTAGTTACTCACTCACCTTCACCCACACTTTCAAAACACTCATAGCATTGTAATTTATATTGAGCCGAGGTACTCAAGAGTTTGTCCACATACAAATAAAATTGAGTTCATGGGGTCGGCTCCAACTCCCTTTGAATCTCCTTGAATCGTTTTGCAAACATATTCTTTGAATCTGGTCTTCAATTTCCTTCCATCGCATGCCATTTGTTATCTAGACAGAGCATGAACCGTGATACTCAACAACTGTCGGATGCGGTCCCTTGAATCGATTGTGGTCGTTGATATGTTCTACCCATCAAAACGTGCAACATAGCTTCAATACTCAATGATCGTCCGATCATTCCTTCATATTTATTTTTTGACCGTTGATCTAGTTTATTGTCCACAAAATATTCCACGTAACCATAATGCACAACAACCGTTCGATCTAGACCTCGGATTGATCTCCACTATTGATCCAAGTCTCACATAGCTCAAGCCTTCAACTTACAACCATCGTTCGATCAGATCTATGATTAACCTTAGTCGTTGATCTTTCAGCTTGATGGTTTCACTGCGAGTCTAAGGCATATATTTTCTTCATGTCATATTTCCGTGGTCTCCAAACTACACCCTCAAGTTACGCCACATTTGTTTTGCACCTACACTTAGAATCTTTTCCAAGCATTCAACTGTGGGTCTAAGACATTTGCATTTAACCTTCTGCGGCCTCTAGAATACACTTTTGCGTTACACCGCACTCATTTTTCACCCATACTTAGTCAATTTTTGAAATCTCATCGCGCTCCGCGAGAGATATTCACTTTTCACTTGTATATATCTATGACCTTGTCCATCTGACCAATTCCTCATACTTAGTCATTTTTTCATAGTTCACCGCGCTCCGCGAGACATCTTTGTCCTTCACTTGTTGATTTCATCCCTCCATATGATTCCTCATACTAGTCATTTTTTTTAAGTCTTTCCATGTCTGACTGATTCCTCATACTTAGCCAAATTTCGACATCTCACTGCGGGTTTGTGGGTCTGCAGGTTCACTCTCATTTCTTCACATACTTCCAATTATCTGTCGCTTTACTGTCTCTGCGATGTCTTGATACTTAGTCGATTTTCCAGATCTCTTGTGTTGATGTTGCAACTGAGGTGACTTCCCCGTGGATGTCTTCATCATGTACTGGATGACATGGCATCGATACATGCTCTGACATGTGACATCTACAGAGATACTTTTTATAGCACTGATGTGGACTCCCTCTGATGTGACACTCATTTTCCTAGACACGTGGCACTGATGAGGTTGTTATCATGGCATTGACATGGTTGAACTGGCCTACCAGGTGTCGGTCCCCAATCCTTTGATCTTAGTCATTGATCTTCGATGAATGATGGTGAGGATTTAACCGCTAAAATTTAATCCTTTGCACATGGTTCCGTAACTTGACCATTCATATTCAAATAACTTAATGTCACTTTTTCATTATAAACTAATTGAAGTCATTTTTCTTTATGAATGTGGGATATATTAATTGTTTCGTTTGATCCATCGGGATCTCGTTCAAGATGCCTATGCATCCTTTGCGCTCAGAATTCATATCTCGTTCTTCAACTTGTGTTTTAAATTGAGATGCAGGAACTTCATCAAGAAATCTCCATTATGCTTGAATGTGACCCTTTCAGACTTGTCACTACTTGTTTATGACATAATGTAATATCTTGCAGAATCTCAACAATGCACATGGACGTTCTCTATTTCCTTTGCTTGTCCATGGATTCATGTTACTGGTTCTGGTTCGATCCTTGGAAATGTCATTTGCAGGGTCATTTTGTTCCCCTTGCCTTCATTCACAGAGATCCATAGTCTCCCCTTGTCTTTGACATCAATGACAACACTTTTTCCAACAAACTCCCCCTTTGTCATTGATGGAAACACTATATCCAACAAAATCCCCCTCAGTTATTTTGGTACTTCCTATACGTCTCTCGTCTTTCCTGTATGCCTTTCTTTTTGCAAATCTCCCCATTTCTCCGTACTCTCCCCTTTTGACATCAACGACAAAGGGATTTTCTCGCCCCTTTCATAACACTCGTTATTCTCTGTTATGCAACCAACCACCTTCGTCTCTTTCTGCAGCTCCCCCTGAGTTGGTGCTCTTCCATAGTGCTTTAGTAATTGGATGGAATAGGGACCACCCCCAATTTTTGCCTGAGATACTCGAATACTTCTCTAGGAAAAGGTTTTGTGATCTTTGGCATATCTCTTACTACTTGTTTGGTACTAGCTTTTACTAAGTTGTTAAAGTTCATATGACCCATTGTTTTATGACACAATCAACTTTCATCTTTCTGCCCCATGAGACATTTTTCTCCATTAATTTCATCAAGAATGTAGACATTGTTTGGGGTCCTGATTGCTTTTGCAACTAGCTTGCCTGGACTTTTTTCTGATCTCACATTCTTTGGAGTAAAAAGTAAGAGTGTGGCTTACACTGATAATATTATGTTTCAAGTTTTTAACACACAAAGCCTTTTCAACCTTAGCTCTTCCATTGTTAAGACCGAGCGTTCCATTTCCAACTATCTTTGATTTTCCATTGTCTCCAAAGGTAACACTGCCTTCATTTTTTTTAGGGTGATAAACTTTGTTCTATCTCATGTCATGTGACTAGAGCACTTATTGTCAATGTATCACTTATCCTTATTATTTTTTGCACGAAGTGCAACCTGAATGAACAAGGATTTTTCTTTCTTTTGTTCTCTTTTTTACAATTTACTTACCATGATTGTCATGGATTCGTCTTTATGATATTTTTTGAAATCACTTTTACAAAAAAATTCTATATGCCCAAAATTATTGCAGTTATAACATATGATGTTATAGTTCAACAAAGGGGAAAATGAGTTGTAATTTCTCCTTGAGAATCCATGGGTATCTCTATTGTTGTTCTTCATATAACTGCCTCTTACATTCGCTCTACAATCTATTGCTTTATGACCAAAACCATTGCAAGAATAACAATAGCCAAAAAAAATAAAATTGTAACCGATTGTGTGATTCCATCTTGATGGGAGTCTTCCTAATTCTGTCCTTGCGAGGAAGATTTTTATTATGTAGAACACATTGTTCTTCCTTCCTGTCGTCTTCAACCTTGATAGAATTGTTGATCATATCAA
Organism: Picea sitchensis; assembly: GCA_010110895.2. Classification (NCBI taxonomy): domain Eukaryota; kingdom Viridiplantae; phylum Streptophyta; class Pinopsida; order Pinales; family Pinaceae; genus Picea; species Picea sitchensis. The sequence continues at coordinate 226,633 of SNQJ01S0002756.1, read as the reverse complement.
CATAATTCTTGGTCCTTTCTTCACTTATCTGTTTTGAAGAGGTTGAGGCTTCTTCATTAGCAACTTCATTCTTTTCACTATAACCAAGACCAGTCTTGTCAAATGGTGATCTTTGACAGTTTAAGATTTCATTCAAGGTTGTAGAGCTCCTTTCAGATTTCATATTGATATGTGATCTTTCCACCTCCTTTCCTAGATAAACTATTTTTTATTCTAGACTGATGCATATATCTTCTTTTTCTTTTAGCTAGGGTTTTAAGACTTCTTCAATTCTCTTTGCCTCTTCTACTTGAGTTTCTAAAGCTGATGGTGATATTTTCAGTTTCATCAAAACATTCTTTTATA